>ML837926.1:39708-67799 GCA_009831015.1 Picea engelmannii | reverse complement strand
AAAAAAGAGTATGAATAGTGACTTTATTATTGGGTTAATGGATTCAAATAAAAAAGAGCTAGAGAAGCTACCTCCTTGGGGGTGTAATCCCTTTTACTTCCCAAGGCATGCTTCTCTAGCTAGGGTTTAAGCTAAGAGGGTGTATGCCCTTATAGTTCTCTTAGCAAACCCTAGTGAAATAAATGAGACGAAGCAACAAATTATAAAGGATATGGTGGGGGTGTATGCCCTTATACTTTCCACCTAGATCCTAGTATAATAATACTTTACTTGAAAAAATGATAGCATAATATTAAAAGACCATACAAGATCAAGATAAATGCCAAGATAATCCACCACAAGAGCTAGAAAAACATCATCCAAGGCTAGTGCCCCACTCCTCCATCAACCATTCATCAATATAGCCATAAAAAAGTGCACAAGAGATAAAAAGAGCCAAGTGTAGAGAAAATTTCAGACCAAGTCCTCTCACAAGAGGGAGAGTTATGTTTAAAATGAGACCTTATGATCTCTATTTATACAAATGTCACCAAGGTGACTTATCCACAAATTAAGGAGTAAAACACAAAATTAGGGGTCAAAAACCCTAATCTCCCCCCTTTCAAAAATTAATTCATTTAAAATTCACTTTTGCACATAATAAAACCCTAACTTTATAAGGACGTCTCCCCTTTAGGGAACGCATTTCCACTTTGAGGAAGTCATTGGTGTTGGAGAAGCATAGGTAGGACTCTAAAGGCCACATGTAAAGAATATAAATGATCTCATCATGGTGAAGACCCTCTTCTCCTCAAAACATCCAAGTGTAAATGAGTGGAACCTCACCACCAAGCCCTAACCCCCTAGGTGATGTCATGTCTCTAGAAGTGACGTTTTTCCTCTCTTAGAAAAACCGTTTGGCATGTGGGGGATAGGCTATGTCATCCAAGTCATCATTAAGGCCTTCCAAGTCTGATATTTCTCATTCAGCATGCGGGCCCTTGGCATCCAACCTGTAGGCTTGTATCCCCATGGAATCCCAAGCTAGACTTGTTCTCACAAAACTATCCACCAACTAGGTCCTGCAAAGACAAATGAGCACACCCTCCAATGATCTCAAGTCATAACATCATGATAAGTGAATCCAATCAATAAATAAGACATATAAACATGTGCATCAAAGATCACTATATCAAACAATTAATTTCTCAAAGACACTATGCGACTTGTCAATCTTGAATATGGGAGGGTTGACGAGGTGTCCTATTGGGTAGATCTTGCCCTAGGTCAAGGAGATTTTTCAAGAGATCCCTCTCTAAGCCATGTAAAGTGGATGCATTGGTTGGGGTCAATAATCAATGGGCATAGGTATCATGACATACAAAGGGTCGTAGTGTCTCATTCATGGGTTCCTTTGTAGAGGGTGTGTGGTACCTTTGTTCGCAATGCACTTTTTCCAAGCCCATAAATTTCCTTTTATCTTTCTTTCTTTGTATTTTATTTCAATATAGAATTAGGAAATATTGAAGGTCACTTCTCTGGCATGGTGACCAAATTATGGCAATGTCACCCACAAACACTTAGTGGAAATGAGAAGGTTAGCTCGTGATGAGACCCCCTTTCTCTCATCCATGCAATCGAGAGCCATTACCCTGGTTTGGTGACCAGATGATGGTAATTTCATATCACTAGATATTCATGGATGTGATAAGTCGGCTCATGATGAGACCTCCTATCCTTCAACTAACCTTTTAAGCATTCTTTATTATATTGTGGGTCCCCTTTTCTCAAAGATAAGCATTTTATTGATTTCTTGGGTGATCCCTGGGTGAAGCATATGGAAGGTTTATATAAGGCTTTTATCTTTTACCCAACATCAACCCCTTTGGGCCTTTAGCCCCTTCTTCCCATAGAATGAGGGACAACCCCTTCTTGGGTCAATACACCCTAAAATCCCAAGAGATAAGAAAATGGAGGGGAATAATGATGGAAAGTGGTAATTATGGTCGGGAACGGTGTGATGGCTCATTAAGGGAGTTCCTAGCATTGAACCCATTCCCAAGAAAGACCACTTACTAGGGAATAATTTCAACCACCAAGGTGAATCGGGGAAAAAGGCATAATGTCCAAGCATACATCATGAAATCTAGAGAAATCTAAGATACAACATAATCAAATGGATTGAATATTGAAATGCTTCTCACCATAATATTGACTTGTACCTCATGGAACAAGGCCCGCTGCCTTCCGGAAGCCAGTTGATGTGGTGGATGTCGTCTGCAAAAATGTGACCATTTGTGGTGGTGAGTGGTTTTTCCATCTATGCAAAGGGTACTTCTGATCATGCAGTCTCTCGACACTCCATATATGCAACCTAAGGGCCTCGAGACATAATCTCCTTAGTTATCCAAAAAATGGGGATAACATGAAGCATTTTTTGGACATTCATATGATCTATGGCCAAACTTATTACATATAAAACATCTGATAGAAGATCCCATACCTCTCTGATAAGGTCTTCTCCCTCTGAAATCACCACCTCTTGGAGACTGTTCTTGCTGATGTGAGTTATTGGCTTCTTCCTTTGGAGCTGAAGATATTCCTCTACCACCTTGTTTTCCTCTGCGTTTTGTTGAACTGCGACCTCTGCTTCTTTGATTTTTCTTTCATGCTAATTTTTCTTCTTCCTTAAGAGAAAAATGGTATGATTCTTCAACAGTACTGTTAGGAGATAAATGACAATTTCATCTTGGATATCATATCTTAACCCATTAATATATTTAGCAGCTTTCTCAGGATTTTCTTCTATATGACCAACTCTTATATTCAATTTATAGAACTCTTCAGTGTATTCTTTAATAGACATACGTCTCTACTTTAAATTATGCATTTGTCTAAAAATATTAAGTTGATAGTCTCGAGGCATGAATTTACCTTTCAATTTTTCTACCATTCTATCCCAGCTCTTGATTCTTGTCTTTCCTTTGTTTTTCCTCTTAGCTTGTACTCCATCCCACCAGAGTAATGCATGTTCTTTCATCCTTGTCACAATAAATTTTACCTTTTTCTCATCAGACACATTTTCATATTTAAAGTACTTTTCCATAGTACTGATCCATTCCATCAATTCATCTACATTCAATTTTCCTTCATATAGTGGCACCTCCATTCTTGGTCTAGATCTAACTCCCGTGATATCTGTAAATAATCTTTCTTCAACATCTTCTTCTTCAGGATTTTCTTCCTCTTAAGCTTCTGCAACTTCTTCTTCTTCACTAACATCTCCCAAGTCAACACCTCTTCATTGAGCAACTTCCATTTCCTCCAATCATGTCTGAATATTTCTCATTTCTTCAATGACTTCAACGTTTGCAACAGGTCTTCCTCGACCTTGGCCTATTCCTCCTCGTATTCTAAAGGCCATTTTCAATTATCTTTTCTTGACTATTGTGTGTTGATACCAAAACCGATGACCAATCCGAACTAGTTCTCTCCTTGTAGAACTCTGACAATTCTATGGAGTTGGTTTAATTAAATAAAATTTGAATTAACATAGAATTCAAAATTACCTTATGTAGGCACAAGCTCTTTTCCCTTCACTATACGACCAACTGCTAGGACCAAGGGCTTAACTTCATGGGCTTAATCTCCTTATTCATACTACCCAATGCCAAGAACCAAAGGCTAGTTTGTAGGGGATAAAGTTTGGGCACTAAACTCCTTGACTCTCAACTCCATAGGACCAAGGGCTCGTGATCGGGAGCTACTTTGCGGGGGGGTTGGAGCACCAGTCCGAATCTCTATGCAAGGGAGCACTGCAATCCATAATGTCCTGACACATAGATTTTTATTCAAGCATATGTTAATATCGTGGGGGGGTAGCCCAAAATTAAACCCAACACTTGTTAGTCACCCGAAATTGCACGAGAGTCGTCGATCTTCTTTTCTTATCAATGGTTGGATCTAACTCCATAGATCACCTTTTATCTTTCAACGATATCGATTAGATCTTGATCAATGTCGATCATGTCGTGATCGATGATGGATCTTCTCTAAATTCTCACTACGCATCAAACTTGTAATTCCCGTCATTCCCTTGTACTATAATACACATTAATTCACACCATTTACACAGAGAACTCATGCAATTATACAAAGAGCATAATTCTCAAAATCAATATTTTATTCAACATCTGAAGGAATATGATTAAAACATGAAGCTCAGTCCCTTTTGGATTCTCATACGATTTACACACTCACTTTGCACTCATCTCCCACACTTCACACATTGTTCTCACCTATCAAAATTTAAATACAATAAGTACCATATCGATCCAATCCACAAAGATAGGATCGAATTTGACTGAAATTACAAAAAAAATCAATTTAGTTGCAAACAACCCTATCCTAATCCAGAAAGATAGGATTAGATCCAAACTTAATCCCTAATTTATCTAATTCTTCCACCTCCTATTACATTCGTGGAAAAACAATCTTTCTCTTAAACACCCTAGACTATTACAACTTAGGAAAATAATTAAAAATCAATTACAATGAGGAAACCAACTTCCTCTCATAAAATTCCTAAGACCTCTAAAAGATCAAATACTGTTGTTGTAAAATATGCTCCTGCATCAAATCCTCAACCTCTTTTGTATCAAATTGGCTCATCCCAAGCCTCAATGTGTTTTTGTGTTAGTCAAACAACCATTTCACTATGAAAGTCATGAGAAATGGTCCTAATTTTGATAATTCATTGTTTAAATCTAGAAAGATGATGCATGCATCAAGAAAATTGGAAAGTAAATTTTATTTTGAAGTTGTAGAACATTTAAACTAAATTTGAATACCATTGAATGCTCACTTTCAATAAATAGTTGAAGAAATTGAAAGCTTCATTCAATTTTGTGGAAGAAAAATATAAATATTCTAGGTAATCTCTACAACCTCTTCCAACTTTGAAAAATAACCATATTTCCTTATTTTCCTCTACTCTGTAGACATTATTTTAATAAAAAAATTAATGCATTCATGTGCATGGAATATGTTATCACTGAGAATCAACCTCAGACTGCAATGAGGATAAGCCCAATACCCATCAAAGTATATGTAAATGTGAATGAGTGCTTAAAGGTCAAATAGACAAGACTCAGAATAATAATGTTTTAAACTCAGAAATATGGGCTAGCATGCACAAGCAACTGGGGTCTTGATCAACTTCAGTTAATGAATGAGAGTAAAAGTGAATAAGAGGAAGACTTAGTGAGGGAGATGTAAAGTTCTTCAATTGACATTAGGTCTTCAAACAACCTAAGGAGGAAAAACTCAAAACACAAGATCTTCTTGAATTCAAAGTTTAAAAAACATTGAAGAACATCATAGCAGTATTATAATCTAACATTTATCATAACACAACTATAAAAATCTCATGTGGATCTTCCAATCATGAAAAATTCAGCATAATAGGCAACACGATTATATAAGAGAAACTAACTTCTATTAATAAAAAATTCTCAAGTCCAATACATAACCAGAGAACCAGTCTTAGTAAAAAATATTACAATAATTGAGCTCCAGCTCAACCATTCCAACCCTTCTCCAAGAGCTCTTTCCTTCCTTAAATAGAAAATAACATCCAAATTTCCTTAGGAGGTCGAATCCCATCTCCTCCATTGGATTCTAATCCTTGGAGATAGGTGGCAACAATCAAAGAGACAAAAATCCAACAAACTGCTAATTTTCAGGAAATTGTTGCAAGTCATTAATAAATTGTTTCCACCTCATTGCATGAGGCATTTGATGGAGATAAAACTTAGGTGCAGGTGTCCCTTGACATATAATTGATCCTTGAGAATCCATTTGAATCCTCCTTCACAGGTGGCAACCTCCCAACAAGGCGAATATCCAAACAATAACTCCTATAGGAAATTATGTAGCATCGTTGTAAAACAGTTATGCACATTTCATAGCGCCACTTTTATGTATAATATCTCTCTAAACATAACAAATTTTGCAAAATTGAGATAGGTTTTTGTTATTTGGTATGTTATGAAAAAAAACCTCCTCCATTTTTCAAAAATACCTTCCCATTTGTTCATAATATAAGTTTTAAGTTAGTCACTAAAAACTTGCAAAAGCATCCTTGCAAAATAACTATGCACATTTCGTAGCGCCAATCCAAAATAGGCCTGTAGTTTCCGTAGCACCAATCCTATTGTGAAATTTTGTAGTGTCCATCCTAAATTAGCCTCTACGAATTAGGTATCACCACACCTCAAATAACCTATGTGGAATTGGTAGCACACATCATCAAAACAACTATGTGGATTTGGTAGCGCCACTATTAAGTTTAGCTTAGGAGTTTTCATAGCATATAAGGTAGAAATATCACAGAACATACTACATAGATGATTTTGTAGTGCCATCTTTGAAATAACTATGAAAATTTGGTAGCACACCTCCTTTGTTTTAGGAAAGTCTCCATTCACATAAGCTTGGTCTTTAATGTGTGCATGGAGCTGGGCTTCGGTATATGCATTAGATTTGGTAGATAGGATAGGTTTGACTTAGGACGCTTGAGCACACACCACCTTTGGCCAAAGTGATTAATGGGAAATTTTCAAGGCTTGATGACGAATTGGGAGGCTATGACCGTAGGCAAAGGACCAAAGGAATTTGGAAAATCTAACACAAAATTTATGAAGGCACTTAAAATTTTGATGGTGCATTTTTTGAGTGCTAACATTGGCTCCAACTGGAATGCAGGCCTCCCTATGAGGCTTCCAATAACTTTAGCAGTTCCAATCACCTTATCTATTGGGATATGGAGTCATCTGTGTAACCAACCTTTAAATACTGTAAAAAACTGCCACTTATTCAAGAAACTGAAAGACTCGCTAGAAACTGAAGGAAAACAATGCTCAGGAAGCGGGCTTATTACCTATGCTACCCTACCCTAACCAGATCAAAAACTTGTTCAAGTAAAGTAAAATTTCCACTGTAACCATTCAAGAAACTTCATGACTGAAGGAATCCCATCCATACCATTGATCAATAGAGGATAACAGAGGTATGAAAACAGAGATATAAATTCTTTCAGAGAAACATGTTTACCCATGAATACCTGTGAAATAATGAAAACTGGAATTCTCAGACAATCTGAAACATATGACTCCATATAAGCTACAATTGGATCCTCGAGACCATGGTTGGAAACTTGTTGATTAAGAAAAGACAATTTCTCATACATACATTCCTCTTTGCTTGAAAACAAACAACCTTATGGTTCCCTTGAGATCATATTTTGATCATCAACAGTTACAGTCTCTTTGTTTTCAGCATGATGATCACAAGATAGTGGTACAGCCGGGTTTAAATCACACTGATAATTATGATCATCCAGGAACATATAACTATCTATGCAATCATCAGTTATAATATGCTCAACATGTTTTGAAAACTGATCATAAACTAGACATGCATCCTTGTCCATAGACAAATATGTAAACGTTGAAGAATTTGATTCCAAATGTGAATCATACTTACTGTCTTCTTGCTGCAAATTTAAAATATACTGATAGTCCTCTTGCTCATATGCATGCATATTTTCAAAGAAAACCTGCTCTTGGATCCTCCTGGAAAAACAGATGTTCTCCTCAACTTCTTGAGCATCTTCAAATAAGATTTTTAAGGATGAATACTTTATTTCTCTCAGGAGAAGGACACGTTTTGGATATTGAGCCATAACATAGAACACCATGGTAGTAGTCTTTGTAGGCCAGATCTCCAAGTTCGTGTCATGATAAATGTTGTAGAACCTTTTGTTAAAGACAGACACAGCTTCTTTATCCTCTCTTCTCATAGGAGTGAAAAGGTGTCATATAGTTCATCCCATGAACCAATGGAAGCAACTTCCATATTCTTGAACCACAAGGCAATATCTCCAATCAAATATTTAGAGAAAATCCTCATGAAAATATCTTCATGAAAGATTTCCACATTGTCGATGAAGTCTTGAAAGGTTGACAAATCTCTTCTCTTGCAGTTTTATCTTTTCCAACAAAAGTTGGTAGGTAGTATACAAATCCGGGAGGGTAAGGATGAATAAAGGATGGCATCTTTAGAGGTCCAAACATATTTTCCCTAATCTTAAACTAGAATTTAGTGGGATGTTGAACACTAGAAGGTTGTTGGTAAAGGTCAGAGGAGCTGGCAGCTTGAACTGAATCAATTTTATTATTTTCAAAAGGACAATAATCATTTGGTGCATGTTGAATTTCAACAGGCTGGTTATTAACAGTAGAGGTAATGGTAGTAGGTAATAAATCATCTTTGAAATATGCAGAAGGGAGAGAATAATAAGGTTCAGACCGATTAAAAAAGTGTATATGAACCTCATATTCTTCAGGTGTTCAAAGTGGATTGATATCCTTAACATCAATGACATGGGAAAGGGGTAAATCTACTTGTTTGAAAAAGGAATATGCAAGAGAAATCTAGCGGTCTTTAGAGTATACGAAGAAGATTATGATTCTCCTAATGTGTGTAGGGAAATTCAAGAAAGAACGAAGGACAAAGAGCACAAGTTCAAGAAATAAATTCAGAACTTGATACCTGAACTTGCCTCTGCCTTCCATTTATGTCCAAGCTTGTTCCCACAGTGGAGTCTTCCAATAGGTTCATCTTCATGGAGTCTCCAAGTAGAAAATATGCAGTCCTCTAGGTGCCCAACTTCAATCTACCATCTAAATATGGAACTGTACTTGTTGTTCTACCTAGGGAGATATTCAACATCCTCAAATCGCCTCCTCGACAACAATGCCAAATTTTTTAGCATTGAGAATCAACCTTAGACTGCAATGAGGATAAGCCCAGTACCCATCAAAGTATATGTAAATGTGAATGAGTGTTCAAAGGTCAAATGTACAAGACTCAGAATAATTATGTTTTAAACTCAGAAATCTAGGCTAGCATGCACACGCAATTGGGGTCTTGATCAAATTCATCCAGTGAATGAGAGTAAAAGTGAATAGGAGGAAGACTTAGTGAGAGAGATGTAAAGTTCTGAAATTGACATCAGGTCTTCAGGCATCCTAAGGAGGAAAACCTTAAAACAAAAGATCTTCTTGAATTCAAAGTTTAAAAAACATTGAAGAACATCATAGCAGTATTATAATATAACATTCATCATAACACAACTATAAAAATCTCATGTGGATCTTCCAATCATGAAAACTTCAGCATAAGAGGCAACAAGATGATATAAGAGAAACTGACTTCTATTAATAAAAAATTCTCAAGTCCAGTACATAACTAGAGAACCAGTCTTAGTAAAAAATATTACAATAATGGAGCCTCAACTCAACCATTCCAACCCTTCTCCAAGATATCTCTCCTTCCTTAAATAGAAAATAGCATCCAAATATCCTTATGAGGTCGAATCCCATCTCCTCCATTGGATTCTAAGCCTTGGAGATAGGTGGAAACAATCAAAGAGAAGTCATTAATAAATTGTTTCCACCTCACTACATGAGGTCTTTGATGGAGATAAAACTTAGGTCCATGTGTCCCTTGACATCTAACTGATCCTTGAGAATCCATTTGAATCCTCCTTGATAGGTGGCAACCTCCCAACAAGGCGAATATCCAAATAGTAACTGCTACAGGAAATTTCGTAGCGTCGTTGTAAAACAATGTTGTACATTTCGTAGCGCCACTTCTATGTCTAATATCTCTCTAACCATAACACAATTTTCAAAATTGAGAGAGGTTTATGTTATTTGGTATGTGATGAACAAAAAATCCTCCAGTTTGAAAAATACCTTCCCATTTGTTCATAATCCAAGTTTTAAGTTAGTCACTCAAAACTTGCATAAGCGTCCTTGCAAAATAACTCTGCACATTTTGTAGCGCCGATCCAAAATAGGCCTGCAGTTTCTGTAGCGTCGATCTTGTTGTGCAATTTCGTAGCATCCATCCTGAATTAGCCTCTATGAATTCGGTAGTGCCACACCTCAAATAGCCTCTGTGGAATTGGTAGCACCCATCATCAAAAAATCTATGTGGATTTGGTAGCGCCACTGTTAAGTTTAGCTTATGAGTTTTCGTAGCATACAAGGTAGAAAAATCGTAGAACATACTACATAGACGATTCTGTAGTGCCATATTTGAAATAACTCTGCAAATTCAGTAGCGCACCTCCTCTGTTTGAGGAAAGTCTCCATTCACATAAGCTTTCTCTTTAATGTGTGCATGATGTTGGGATTTGGTATATGCATTAGATTTGGTAGATAGGATAGGTTTGACTTAGGACACTTGAGCACACACCACCTTTTTCCAAAGCGATTAATGGGAAATTTTCAAGGCTCGATGAAGAATTGGGAGGCTATGACCGTAGGCAAAGGACCAAAAGAATTTGGCAAATCTAACACAAAATTTATGAAGGTGCTTAAAATTTTGATGGTGGGTTTTTTGAGTGCTAACATAGTCTACATTGAAATTGTTCTTGGGCAACCTTAAAAGTGAGAAGCGAGGATAAATACTAAGAAAAACAATACTAACTCTACCTTTATGTAGGTTTCAACGATTTGTAAGTTTGATCTAATTTTTGCAGATGCTAAATGTTGTAGTCCATTACCAAAACCTATAACAAGCCAATTAAACAATATTAGAAAGAAGTAATAAATTGTGGAAGAAAAAAATAATGTAGGGGAAATATTTAATAGTTATTAAGATCAATGGGATACCTAATATTTTTAACTTGGGCTTTGAATATGGCATCCGATATGGTTTTCTCCAAAATTGACTATTTACGGTGGAAATTTTGAAAGTCTATTATAGGAAACTACCAGGTGGGAGAATTTCACCTTGGGAATCTTTTTGAAAACATTTTTTCATCTGAAAAGTCTTAGAAAACAACCTAAGTTATTTTCTCTAAGTTGATAAAATTTCTCATGGTACAATTGATAATTGATATCTTGTTGCATCTTATTTTGTTCTAGTAAAACCCTATGAAAGAGACATAAGTCTTTCTCCCCTTCAATACTTTTGTTTGTCCAAGTTTTGGTGAAAACATTAAGAGACCTAGTCTCTTGAAAGGATTCAAATACCTAAGGCCCAATAAGCTTTGCACCTTAGGGTTTTGATCTTAGTAGTTTTGATCCGTGAACTAGGTTATCTAGAAGAGGGAAAATGGCATCTAGGGCCCAAGAGGCTTTACACCCTAGAAATCGCTTTCTTGAAGGTTTTAGTCCTAAGGCCCGAGAGGATTTTCACCTTAGGGTTTCAAGCCTCATTCTTCTTGACTATCTGAGTCTTTCTTAAAAGTGTTGCATGCTTGAATCCATGGCCCTAGAAATTTAACGACACTAATATAGAACTCTCTTAGTGGTGAAAACATTCTTGGAATTAGTACTCTCTCTCTCAAAGCGATTCGACTAACTCTACTAAATCTAACCTTAGCAAACAAATGATATTTTTTGTTGTTGTTATAAATGTTTTCTACAACCACTAGAGCTTAATTTAACTATTGCATACTTACTTGAAACAATGGCTAAAGATACTTAGAATCTTAGTCTACCAATTGAATGTTATTGCACTTGTTGAAGGCTTGATTCTTATGCTCAATTGCTATATTTATGGGTACTTTTTCCAATTGTTGTTACAAAACATTAGTTGTTTTTGTACATCGTCTTACTGATGTGATTTTTCAACCACAATTGGTTTTATAAATTATCCATTGTCTAAGGGGCCATTAATGAGCTAATATATAACTTGATAATTGTCCATTTTATGCTTTGGATTGCTTATTGTCTTGTACATGTGAACCAATTACCTTGTTTCCTTCCTTACCTTTCCTAGACCTAACATATAAGTGACCAATATAGGGGATTGTAGGCTTGGCTAATCTTGCTACTTGATCCCTTGAGGTCACCAGGGATGCCTCCCTTGTGTTGTACCTTCTTCCATTGATAAAATAAAGGAAGTATCTACTTAGGTGATAGTGGTAGAAACTTCCAATTGTTACAAAGAAAGGTATCTTGTGGAGGCTTTGCACAAGTACAAATCTTGTGATAACATGCATCATTTCCTCTTTATTTTCTTATGATTTGATTTTAATAATGGATTCTTTTTTGTCATATTCATCTAATAAGTCTTCATAGATTTTTTATTCCTCGTCCTTCATGATTTTGTAGTGATACAATTCCCTAGTCTTGGATTTTTGACCTACAAACCAATTATCCTTGCATTTGAATACCTCTTTTTTGTTTTCTTCCTAGATTTTGAATTTGGTGTCTACCTGCCATCATGTTGGTACAATGGGATATATCTATTGGTTCTCTCCTTTGAATGGATGATTCTTGTTGATAGAGAAGATTTTATTTTCTCTTTTGTGGTTTCTCATGTGTGAGTATCTTATTGCATTGTTGGTATTGTGCTCATATCATGAAAAGATAAAAATCGCTAATTAAATCCATTTTGTGAATAATTTTGTTTTTAGAAAACCAACTTTAAATCCAATGGCAATTTATTTATTGATGTTTAGAAAAAAAATCTTAAGAGTCAAACTCTAGCCAATGTTCTTTTCCATCACCATATAATAGTTAATTGGTAACACAATGTACTACTTGAGAACATAAGAGCTAAGTTACTGGATCTTCCTAGGTTTGATGCAAGATCCACAATTCTGTGAATCATAGTTGGATATGAATCGATAAAGGATCATTTACAAATTGGAAACACCAAAGTATCCACTCACAATAAATTTCCAATAGATCACTAGAGGATGCTTCCAAAAAAACTTGATTAAAAGAAATCAAAATAGAAATATTTTTAAAAGGGAAAAAGTATGGGGCCCTAAAACCATAATTATTGCCTATGAATTAACCCCTACCCCAATTCTAAAACACACTATATTGAGTTATCCATAGTTGTCTACAATTTTTAATTTGTGATGTGTGCAATGTATATATATTATGTCTTGACTCTTATGGGTAATATATAGGGGAACACTCTTTTTGGTAATATTTTTGAAGTAACACCATTGTTGCTTTTTTATATTCACAAGTAATAGTGAGAGAATCAAACAAAAACAACACAAACCCAAATTCTGCAATAAAGAGAAACACAAACCAAAACTAAAACAACACAACACTTGAAGAGAAAAAATACAAGAGGTGTGCAACTTGTTACCCCTCATATTGTATGAGGCTTTGTCTTAGTTTGAAGACCCAACCCAAGCAGGCTAAGTTTGAAAGACATTAGATTTGGAGCCATTATGTTTCTATTTGAATGCATATACATCATGGACCATCATTTATTTGTCATCTACATCACACATGTTAGAGGCATACATGTTGATTTGATGGAGCAATTGCCTTGGTGAGGGGCATACCACTTGTGTACACTCTCCTAGGATGTCTTCCTTATGATGGTTGTATCTATTGATCACTCTGTGGATGTGGCATTTTAGTGATATTTCACTTATACACATGTTTACCTTTTGTGCAAACCACTAGAGCACTTCATCTTGGAGATTGTGTCATGTCTTAATTTGAGGCTTTGATTTGACTTATGGTGGAATGCCTTGACTAGAGGAAGTTTAATAGCCTCATTTATGGATCCTTCATCATGAATTATGGCATATATGGTGGAGATATCCTCATTACATACATTTCTAGGATGTATAGCCTTCCAACTACTATATTTAATGACTTTTGATGTGATATTTTTCTTGATGGAGGAGCACCCTCATGGATATGGATATTTTTAGCATTGGGTTGGCTTCTAGAGGTTTTTGACTTCTCCACCTAGTGGAGCACTCTCTCTATCATTACTTTTTTGCACATCTATTGAGGCATAACTACTATCTGGCACATTATTCTAAATCTCTCCACTTCATGGACTTGTTAGGAGGTGTCTAGGCACATCGATTATGTTCCTTGCACAACTATATATGAAATCCACCCTTTGAGGAAGATTGTTAGTGAATTGGAAAGAACACCCCTTGATTATTGTACCTTGGCACATGTGTATGAGTTCCCTTGTTGAGAGCTCCATTAAATGAGCTTACAAATGCCCCAAGGAGAGATATGACATGGTCAAATGAGACTACTCTTAGGAGGTGTTTTTCATAAGGAGAGGAAAGTGGCATGTCTACTCATTTGTACCTTTATTTTATCATGCATTTTGACTTGTCTTTAGGAGTTTGTTAGGATATGTATTATTTTTAGTCATCCTAGGAGAGATCATGGATCTAGAGCTACTTTAATAACATCTTATTGTTGAGAGTTTTGAGCTCAAACTCTATATAAGAGAAGCTCCCTCACATTGTAATGGTTATTGCAAGTTTGAGTAAAGACCATAGAGCTATTGTTGAAGATTTCTTGAAGGCTTGGATATTCAAGGATTCTTTCTTGTAACATGAGGCTTATGTTTTCATCTCAAATTATTGAATATTGTTGTTGGAAAGTGATTGCAAAATATGCTTTAAGGGCTATTTGTGATGGGTAATTTTACTCCATTAGAAGGGATCAAGTGTGGGTCTTCCCCTCTTATGTTCCTTTTCTCTTTTGTATCTCAATGTGTTAATTTTGAAGCCATCATCTTAATAAGAGTGTGTTGTTGGTTTTCTATTTCATAGTAAGACACACCCTCATTGCTAGATGTAAGAGGTGCACCTTGGAAGGGCCCTCCAAGTAATTTTCTGCATTATAAAACAACAAATTAGGGTTGTCTATAGCATGAATTTTCACCTTTGTTTTTCCTTAATAATTAATAAAGGACAACCCTCTAAGATTGATAGCTTGACTCCATTTTCCCTAGGTTGCTTTAGGCACTAGTCTCTCTTTCAACCACCATAAATATATAAACATTAATCATGTATTTTCTTTTTTCCTAAATCTAAAATATACTTCAAGTAAAATCAAAAATCAAACTTAGTTGTATCTATGGATTCCCCCCTTGTACCAAGATTCACTTAAAATGCAACGGTTTCCATAGTTATGGGCACCTAACAATTGAATGCACATATTCAAGTTATAGGAAGTGACAAGTAGATGATTGAATAACTCCACAGACTGAATTGATTTTCATTAAAGTGAGCCATTCATTAAAACAATGAGAAGTGACCTTTGGTTTCATCTTCCAGGAGGTCCGAACGACTCTTCCTATTCACCTATGAGTCTTCATATTCCTCCTAAATTAATATTTACAATATACCATAATTCCAAGGATTAGGTATTTAACATTCACCCCCTTATTTTGAAGGAGTGTTTGTAAGTCCAAACATCTTTGCGAACTTTTCTCTTTTGAGCGCTTTGGTGAAGATGTCTTCAATTTGCTCACTTGTGGAACAATGTATCAACTAAATGGTCTTGGACTCTACATGATGTCGAATAAAATGGTACTTCATGTTGATGTGCTTTGTTCAATCATGGAATCTAGTATTCTTGACCAACTTGATTGCATAAGTGTTTCCAATCAAGAGTGGAGTAGAATTCACCTATTTCTTCTACAAATACTCTAGTATCTTCCTGAGCTACACAATTTCCTTTTTCTCCTTCACAACAACCACATACTCTGCATGATCTCCAAGAGATAGTTGTTGATCCAAGACTCATGAGGTATCTTGAAGTAGGGACTCCATTAGCCTTATCCCCATAAAATTTTGAATCTAGTTTGAAGTCATCCACCTTAGAGTATTTGAGCCCAAAGTCTTTAGTTCCCTTCAAGTACCTTAGAACTCTCTTTGTAGCACACCAATGTCCTTCACAAGGTTTTTGCATGAACCTAGAAAGGATCCCAATTGCAAATGAAATATTTGGTATGGTAGTAGCAAGGTATATAAGACTCCTCATAAGCTATCTATATTTAGTTGCATCATCAAATTCATTCCCTTCTTTTGATGTTAGATTCAGGTTTTGTTCCATTGGAGTAGAGAGATAATAACAATCAACCATGCAAAATTTGTTCGACAATTCTCTAATGTACTTATTTTGGGAGATGAATACATACTTTGGATTTTGAGTTCCTTCAACATCCAAGTAGTAGTGAAGTTGTCCCATGTCTATCATCTCAAAACCCTTCTTCAATTATTTCTTTATGGATGAAATATATGCTTCATTGTTCCCTATTATCAAAAGATCATCTACATACACCACAATATATACAACATTTTTTCCAAATTTATTAACAAACAAAATTGCATAATCAAGATTAAAGTGCTTGAAATTGATCTTCAAAATATACTTAGTTAAATTTTCATACCATGTGCAAGGTGCTTTCTTTAGGCCATACAAAGACTTGATGAACTTGCATAGTACATACCTTATATTCTTAATCATTCACAACAAATCCTTATGGTTGAAACACATAGTCATTCTCTTTCAAGTCTTCATTCGAGAAGGTTCTCTTCACATCCATGTGAAGAATCTTCCACCTATTCTATGATTCCAAATCCAACAACGTATCAATGATATCCCATTTTGTTGTGGGGGTTAAAAGGTCTCCTCATAATCTATGCCTTATTTATGTGCATATCCTTTCGCCACAAGATTCGCTTTATGATTTTCAAGTGAGCCATTTGATTTGTTCTTATTCTTGTAGACCCACCTACAGCCAATTGGTTTCATTCCAAATGGAGGATCCAACAGCTTCCATGTCCCATTCTTGATGAGTGCATCATACTCTTGCATGGATTATTTCGACTCATCATGAGAAGGATATTCTTCAAAGGAAATTGGTTCAATGTTAGTAGATAAATTCAATTCACAATCAAATGAAACATCCATATCATTTACATCACTTGAATCTAAATTATCTACAATATCATCTCCATCTTGTCTTGTAGAACTTCTAATTATCGTTTTTCTAACTTCATGAGGTACTCAATAATCACTTGATTTTGCAGTTGTTTGATCCTTGTTTCAAGGATTGTTTATGGTTCTAGTATGATTTTCCATTCTTCATTAATCTTTGGTAAGATAGTTTGAACTACGATCTTGTTGAATATTTCCTTCTTTAAGAAAGAAACATGGAATATTGGATGTACATGTGAAGATGGAGGAAACTCCAATTTGTAATTCATACTTCCAATCCTATTCAACATATTATTGGGACCATAGTACTTGGGCTCTAATTTATTTTCCCTTATTTGTTTCTTGAGGAATGTATGTTTGTATGGTCCTTAGAAATACCAAATCCCCCTCTACAAATTCCCTTTCTCTACAATGTTGATATGCTTGTTATTTCATCCTATTTTGTGCTATAACCAAGTTGTCCTTCAATAGTTTCATAACGTCTTGTTGGTGGTCTATGTGGTCCTCTAGTTGAACCTTCAATTTCCCTCTCAAGGGTGATGTGATGGATGTGGGATGATATCAATCTCGTTGCTTTCAAAGGAAAGGCGTATTCCTTCTTACATTAAAACTACACCAATGCCATGTACCGAGGCATCACACTCCACAATAAAGGTTTTTGTGAAGTCAACTGTGGCAAGGACATGAGTCATACACATAACGACCTTAAGTTTTTCAATTTTTTTGGCTTCTTCTTAAGTCTAAGAGAATGCCTCGTTTTTTAATAATGTCATTAAAGGTGTTGTTGTTTGACCATAATTCATGAAAAACTTCTTGTAATGGCCCACCAATTCTAAGAATCCTCTAATATTCTTCAAGGTTTTTGGATTTGGCCATTCCATCATAGCTTTAAGTTTGTTAGGCTCCACTTTGACACCTTCACGAAATACAATATGACCCAAATATTCCACTTCTTGAACCCCAAAGGCAGACTTGGAAGGATTTGCATATAGTTGTTACTCTTCCAATAGTTTTAAGACCATGTCAACATGTTGTACATGATCTACCCAAGATTTGGTGTAGATTAGTGTATCATCAAAAAATACTAACACAAATTTTAAGAGGAAGGGTTTGAAAATAAAATTCATCAAGCTTTGAAATGTTGAAGGTGCATTAGTAAGACCAAAGGGCATCACCAAAAACTCATAATGACCTTCATGTGTTCTAAAGTCCGTTTTGGGGATGTATTCTTGCCTCATTTTGATTTGATGACATCCATAATGGAGACCCTTCAACATCTCTCCAAATACCTTGGAATGATTATCGTTAATTTTTTTGAGATCCACTTGAGAAGAGGGTCTAGATGTTTGAACATCTAGTGAGCACAATTGTGCAATTACACCATGGTGTCCTTGGATTATTGAAGAAAACTATTATTAAAGGAAAAATGACAAGTCAACCTTGGCAGGTTAATTAAGGTGCTAAAACAAGTATAAATAAATGGCAGTCTCATCTCATTATTACACATTTACTCTCTCTCTCTCTCTCTCTCTCTCTCTCATCTAAGGCACGTTTGGAGAAGTGTTAGTTGTGTCTAACAAAAGTTGTTGGGGGGCATCTTGCAGATTATCTTGAAGGTGCTAGCCTCTCCCTTGGTATTTCTTGGTCATATAACTTATGTTTTATCTCTAGGAGAGGCGCTAGACTTGGGGTGAACACTTTGTATGGTATTTTGTGCTTGATGGAGGTATACTGGTAATATTTTGGAATGTATTCTTCTAGAGAAAAGTTGGCTGGGTTTTTCCTGTGAAAGGGTTTACCCAAGATATATCTTGTGTCTCTCTTCTCTTGTGCATGGTGATTGATCCTTTAATGTTTCAATTGTTATGGTTCATTGATAATTTCATTGTGTAATTACTTTATGTTTTAAGTAAGAAAATCACAAGAAAATAATTATCAGATCTGAAATTAGAAAAACATCAACAAAGGGCATCACCAAAAACTCATAATGACCTTCATGTGTTCTAAATTCATTTTTGGGGATGCCTTCTTGCATCATTCTAATTTGATGATATCCAGAATGAAGACCCTTCGACGTCTCTCCAAATACCTTGGAATGATTACCAATATTTGTTTTGAGATCCACTCAAGAAGAGGGTCTAGATGTTTGAACATCTAGTGAGCAAAATTGTGCAATTACACCATGGTGTCATTTTTTTAGTAATTTTTTCATGCTATACGATCTTATCACTATAGAGGGTTTCCTTTGGATACCTATGAGTTTAGTTCCCTTTCATTGGAAGGAAGATATCATAAAATGTTCTTAAAAATTAAGAGCCATTTTTCCGAATGATTGTAACCATTGGACCCTTAATACAACATCAGTACCACCCATTTGGATTGCAATCATGGATCTATCCAACACATATTCCCCCATAATGAGATTAATACTATAACAATTCCATGGACATTTTATGGTGCATCCATCGATGATCATTACTTGATACTCTAGTGCTAGATATATAAAGAAATTGAGAAGTTTCACTAATTTGAAATTAATGAAATTATGGGTACTACCAGAATCAAACATTGTTACCTTTTTCTTTTTCGATAAATATTTCTACCTTGGGGATTTGTGGAGTATTGATGCTAGACAATGCATGACAAGATATGGTTGGAGTAGTTTCTTCTAGTTCTAGATCTTGCAACGGTTCTAGTTCTTGATCTTCTTTTTCTTCACAATATATGTAGAATAATTTCTTCTCACCACATTTAATCCCCTTACTATACTTGCTATCACAATTGAAACATAGTCCCTTTGGTCTTCTTTCATCCATTTGTTGAGATGTCGACCTTGTAGATTGAGTGAAGTTAGGAGAGGGAACATGGTGCTCTATATAGTTGTTAGTGGTCACTCTTCTAGTAGCCATATTTTTACTTTCAACTTTCTCGGCCATGCTAAAAGAATGCTCCAAGGATTTAGATTCAAAGAGATGCATTTCATGTTGAATGCTCTCCTTTAAAATGCATGTAAAGAGATCTAACAAATTATACTTTGTAATGTTCTTTACCTCGAGACTTAGTTTTTGGAATTATTGAATGTTCCCTATAATTGGACCTCTTTGTTAGAGATTTATCAACTAACTAAAATATGTATTTCTCTTAATATCCCCATAATGTGCTACCAATTCATTCCTGCTTCTTTGACTAGGACTTACTAAGCATATGGACCAACTGATTATGGATCCACTCGGTTATCAATGGGCTATGGCTCTAAAACAAGGAGGGATCCAGGGTGAGGCTCTGGCTCTAAAACTAGAGGATCTGCTACTGGGTCAACAAATGGAACTAGGCAAGATGGTGGCTCTATATCTATTTTAATAAAGTGCATTCTATATGGTGGTAGTGCTACTTCATTGGTGGGTACTACTATAGAATATAATCCTATTGGCTCTCAAACATGGACTCAACCTTGATCTAGGACTAGGGACCCTACTACTGAATCTATATCTGTCTCTGGATATGCAACTAGCTTTTTATCTCATTTTCAAACTAATGCTGCCTCTATTGCCTCTCTTCATGTTGCCTTTCCTTCTTATGATGATTCTTCTCTATGTGCTTTAACTTGATCAACTAGCTGTACCTTTACCACCTTAACTCTTGGCTGTGATGTGGCTTTTGGTACCTTTGTGTTTGGTTGTTATGAATCTATAACAGGCTATCAATATGCTAGAAAGTATGCTAGACGAGATAGTGATGGGTCAACAGAAGCAACTGACTCATATGCTTACTCAACCGAATCAACTTACACTGGATCAACTTATGGATTATAGCTGGTGCTTTCTCTCTTGCGGGCGGGACTTAAATGGGTGCTGCTCAAAATAGAAAGGATAAGGTAGCAAGATAAGCTAGCGTAATCAATGAAACAGCAAAAAATTGGCACTAGTGGGAGATGACAACAAATTCTCGTACACTTAGATTCACTTTCAAAGACTGGCGTGTACAAGCGTCCCCTTAGATCTTCATAAAAAGTAGCGTTTCAGCCAGTTATCGGGCCGACTGCACTTGAGCATAGATGGCCAATTTTGATCAATTCGCTTGGGGAGCTTAACCTCCTGCTTCTGGGTATCGATCTCAATAAACAGGTTATCCCAAGGGTTATCATGCGGTAGACGGGATTTTAAGCCGTGCCATGTCATTTTGTGTCTTGTTTCTCCGAAAAATGGTTCGTGCTCCTGTAGGGGGAAGCTGCTCGATTTTAGTTTGTAGCGCTTCCAATGAACTAACTGATATTTACCAAAGATGCATGGGGATTCAATCGGAATAGAATAGGGACGATAGCAATAAGTCGTCGTACTCGCTTTGGTTATATTAGTTTAGTTCATTTTTCCTAAGCCTTGGTCTGGGACCGATACAGTCAAACCTTTCCGACTTTTATGCTTCATCCTTTGTATCCATTCCAACCTTATTCCCAGCTATTTGCTCTTGGAAGATGTCTAAGCGAAACTAGGGAGAACTGATGATGGTTTGGGTTGTTCCTTCTTGTAGGTGCTTAGATTACTGGCTTGGGGTAGACCTCGTTTATTAAATGATCAAAATAGGTCGCGGTCTAGAGGTGTATTCCAAGTTTTCTATCCCATGCAGTCTCCACAAAGTAATGAGCTCATCCATTTTGTTCTCGTTGTTGGAGCAGGATAGGAGGAATGGATGACAAATAGGAACAACTGACATGTTTTTCTCTCTCTCCAGAATCAGAAGCTGAAATCCGTCGTGGAAGACAAGTGATCTAGCTCCTACCAAGTGCGAGGGTGCATCGTATAAGAATCTTTTTTGCTGCGAAGAGAGAGTGATCAATTTCGGTGATTCGATCACCACTACTTTGAGCCGGGTGAGAATCGAAAAGCAGTTGTTTTCTGTTTCTCTATCGAATCTACTCAGAAATCCGTAACTCCGAAATCCGGAACGTAAAGAGAGAAATGCACGAATTCTTATCATACGATATTCATTGCATCATTGTTGATTCGTTTCGATCGATTATTCCCCCTATCGATTCAGTCTCGATTCAGTAGGGAGATGTGCATTTTATCTATAGACGATGCACTCAATGATGGATTTGTGGTTCACCATGAAAGAGAGAAATTACTCTCTGTTACTATACGAGGCAGTCTTGCTTCGAAAATGCGATGAAATGTTGTGATGGTCGTGAATCGCTGATCCAATGTGTGATCATTTCTTGTTTTATCGAGATTGTTCATTCGTTGCGTTCGAGTCCTTCGCTGCTGGTTGATTGAATCCATCATGTCCTTGCTGGAGAAAAGTTAATTGTGATTATATCTGATGCGATCTCGAGATGATTTGATGTTCACATCTCGATTATTTGACGTGATGAATCCAAGTAGTTCTCGCTGGATAATTTTTAATTAATCTTACTAAACGATGCAGACTTGTCTCAATGATGTATGCGATTTATATAATGTTGTGGTAGAAGTGATGTAATGATGAACCAAGATGTAATGATACTAATGAGGTGGTGTCCTTGTTATAAGATAAATAATATATGTGCTAATTTATATAGAAGAGATGTGGCTAATTCCGAATGAAATAACTAATGAAACCTTCTTAATGAAATAACTGATGATCCAAGGTTCTTTCCTTCTGCTGCTGCTTGTCTAAGATAATGAATTGAATTGGTTGTTGGCTCTTAATTCACCAACGATTTCATGAACCAATGAGCCTATGTCCTCAACAAAGTATAAAGGAGAGATGTGCTATGGGCTAATGGTCCTCCTAACCAATGAGTAGATTCCATGATGGACTCTTAATTCATGATGTGTTGTTGTCCTTCCTTCTTCTTCTATAAAGAAGAGATGTCCCTTACCTTATAACTCTTGTGCTTTACCTGAGAATAATAAATAGAATATAAGCTATTCCCGGGGTTGAGGGTGGGGCATAGGGTGTTTCCTTTCCTTATTAACCAATGTTCCTCCCTTTGGATCTGTCGTTTACTTTTTATATTCCGGATTATCCAGCTGATCTTCCTTATGTTCCAGTCGATGGTCTAGTTGATTGCCCCTACGCTCACCCAACAAGCTATTGAATACACCTTAATATCTGGTCCACGAGCTATTGGTTCAACGGGTGCTTACACTCGATCTTGATCAAATGGATTTTGATCTGCTACTACGGGTGCTGGTCCCGGGTAAAATACTTAGTAAACTATGGCTTTCGATCTCAATCTGATGAGTCTCCAACTAGCACCGCAACTCGTGGATCTCAAGTTGGGACAGGACATGGAACGGATTCTTGGGCTGGAAGTGGGATTTATTTACTGGCACCTAAAGGCATTGCCCCCGCGGGATCTACTACTAATGAAAGGGCAACAACTACTTAATCGACGAGGTAAACGGGGTCAATAATCTAATCAACATATATGGCTTTTTTATGCTGCTAGCTCTCGCTAGCGCCCATCCCTTTTCCTAGTGATCCATACGCAGCAGTTTCCAATCCAGTTGCATTTGATCCTGAACCAATTTATGAAGATCTACCGGGGGAAAGAAGATACGGCCCATACCTACTGAGAAGGAGCATTCGGTGCCATACCCCAGGTTTCGCTTCTTCCTTTTCAGCGAGCGGTTTGCTTCGTCAATGTGTATGGTCGTAGAGAGTGGAATCTCCGTATGTGAGTTTTCTTTAGAACGGGAAGCACAGGTCGCAGGAGCGAAGGAAACAGAGTACAACTAGCTCTCTATTCCACCCAGGCTAGTACCAGTCCCAGATCAAATTCCATATTGTGCCATGGCCAATTTTAGAACCAGCAACAGATATGTCGCAAGGGCGGCAGCATAAGATCTCACAGCTTAAGAAGTAGTTTTATACCCATATGCAGTTCCATATCCAGATCGAGATTGAGTTAACCTCGCAAAGGCATAAGTAGTGGTTGGATAAATAGTGAAAGAGCCTTAGCCTACTGGTGGGGAGGTTCCATATCCCATTGAAGCTTCAGTTTCCCCCGCCCCGCGGGAGAAGCATTGACAGCAGCAGAGAAAAAGGCCACTATAAAGGCAGAAGCGGTTGCTTAGCCAGTGTTAGCATAACCACTAGGGGATCTAATTGACCGAGTTAAACAGTAGCTAGAGCAGCAAACACTAAGGTGCTAGCAGTATTTTAGCTAATTCCAATCCCGGTTCCAGGATAAGTAGACCATAATGAATGCCTTTCTACTGTAGTTCCGCTGCGAGTGTTATGTCCGGCCTGCACACAAACAAAGTAGCTCATATCCACTTGCCCATAGACAATCTAATTGTAGTTACACACCGTCCCGTGCAAAGCAACCAGCTTATCTCCACTGATCAGTGAGGTCCAATGCGCTGGACCGTAGCTTATGACTCCTGTTGTGAAGACCCTTACTAGGCCAAAGCGAGTAGCTTCACCAGCATCAGAAACAAAGGTAGCATCCTCGCCGTCCGGGTCATTGTAGCACGGGAGACCCTGCTACGTGGCTGGTTGCACCCCTTCCTTTGACCAGATAGGTCGAAATTCCGCGAATATCACAGACTCTGATATGCGTATCCAAGTGATGTGCGTATGACCAGGACCCACTTAACATCACGGCGTTACAACAAGGTTATATATAGGACATTCCAGCAATAACATCTGATCGAAGCTAAGCGGTTATTGGATTTCAGAAATAAAAATGGGCCAAGAGACCAATATAATCCCCTTTTCATTTAGGAAGCCATTGATATCAAACAAATTGATCATTTTCTAAATACAAGGATGCAAAAGTTACTTTTTTTAAGGTTGGCACTTTGAGTAGATCAAATAATTGTTCCATTTGGAATATCCATGTTATAGGATCTTTATCATCAAACTTCCTCATATCAATCTTGGAAATTAAGTAGTTCCTTGGTGCCAAGTTGAACCCCCCAATGATGAAGATCGTGGAGTGATGAATAATCATGACTATGAGACTCAATCCTCGTGTTATCCACATTTGTTAAAATATTCCTCAAATGTGTCCAGGGTTTGTTATCCCCATTTCAAGATTTTCTCACGTCCCAATATCACCTTTAGATAAATTCTCATCTAGGGCATGTAAGATCATGGATGATATGGAATTTTGTAAAAATTCTATCTTTTGTTGCATTTGTCTTTGTGTATTTATCAAATCAATTTTTTCACTGAAGTATCACTCAATTCATTAAATTGATTCTCCAATTTGGATAGTTAGTTCTATATCTCTTCACTTTCTTCATGAGTCATGGTTGAGAACTTTGGAGGTTCAATTGGTGATGTAATTTTTAAAGCACCTTTTCCATGTGGTATACAATGATATTTATCTATATTTATTCCATCATCATTTTTCTTTGGTCTTTTATCTTCCAATCATTTTACAACTAGAGAGTGAGTGAGTGCATCCTTAATCATAGGTTGGTGGTCACTTATGTGGAAAAGCATTGATTGTATCATGTTTCTGAGCAGTGGTAAAATCGTTGGGAAGGTCTCCTTGACTTCTTTGGTTATGTAACTAAAATCTTTGGAAATTTTGTTTACATGTATGGAATAAAGGTGAAGTGTTTTTAGCGGTCAATTTATCGTTGTGAATGCATTATTTTGTTGGTTTTAACATTTTTAGAGTTTCCCAACCTAGATTTAACACAGGATTATGTGTTTTTATTCTTTCTCAACTATATATCCCCTTGGATTCAAGCATCAATCTATTTTGAATTAATAAACAACATTTATTTCATGTTTATATTAGTGGTACTTGTAAATCTATAGGTTTATCTTGCAGATTTGTAGGTACAAGAAATAGCTTTGCATGGTGTTGATGGGTCCTAGATACCTTTAAATCAACAACAGGAACCAAACCCGCCACTGAGGCCCAATTAGACTCTGCAACATTTAATGGTGGAATGTTTCCCCAGATCTCGTGATCTGGCCGAAATAATCGATGGGCTTTATGTTTTCTTGTGAAGGTTCTTTATTTCGGTTCAGACGTTCTCTTTTTGTGTTTTCTCTTAGGTAGGACTGATTATAAGATAAGCCAGTATAAACCAACTAGGTAAAAAAAGTGGGGACAAACTAAACTATTGGAGAAAAGGCTGGGCTTGGGATAACCCTTACACCCTAGCATGCAGACAATGATCGTATACCACAGGCCTAGTACTGATACATTAACCATGTGAATATTCCAATTACTGACTGAGATACAAATTATTAGAAGAAAAACATGCATGTGATAAACAATGGTAAGAAAAATAATTCACTCAACGCTAATCATCCATCACATAATAACACAATGATTTATTTTCATCATTAAAGAAAGAGTTGTAAAACATTGCATCAGATAACTTATCAATAGATTTAATAACTCTTACTCATTACTGCATACATTCGTGAGACGAGATAGGAAATAGTTCGTCTCCAATCCACTCATACACACATTTGATGAAAACATACACTTGTCTCTAGTCTAGAAGGACTTCTCAATTAAAGGCAGCTCCAAAATAATTCTTAAAAAAACCAGAAATGAGATTTTCTTGCAAAAACCATTGACCCTTGACTAATCGATCGATGCTCCTATTTATAACATGAAATTAACTAAAAATAACGGCTAAAGTGCAGATAAGTAAGAAAAAAAATTGCCACGTGGCATTCTCCCCTATCAGTTTGTCTAAGAGTCATCTCAAGATATCACTTTAAAAGGGTGACTCTTGTCGTTCTCCGACCACTGGATGAACAATTCCTCGCATGTGTTGGCATATGGGAATCTATGTTGTTCCATTGGGGCCGCATATCTCTCTCTCTTATCTCTAATGCATGTGCCCAATACTTGACTACACTGGCACTTAACTATTGCAGCATAGCCCGAGCTTTGATCGGGTGTTCCATAAACTTTCGCACCTGAACTGGCGTTGTGTCTGTCACCTTTGCTAGTTCTTCAACCCATGATGAATCTTTCTCGGTGTGTGATTTGACTATGTCGCACAAGTAGAAGAAGTCATTGGGTGTGCCAAACTCGGGGAGTCCAATATCTTTCATTTCCTTGTTTATTTTGACTTGGCTCTCTTAGTTCTCAGAGGCATCTTTCATGTAATCAAAACATAAAATCCTTTAAAGATTGTGCATAGAGAAACGTTGGTTAAAATATATGTATGAAGTGTAAGCATGAAAAATCCAGACTGGTACATACCTGTAAAGCTGGATAAACATGGTTATTTGATACTTACAAGATCTTTGCAGCTTTTGAATCGCTTGCTTTGTTCCTGTTAGTGCCATCATATTCCTCTCGTTAGGGTGGATCTCAGTCTAGTTACGTCTGTGTGCCACAGCATGAAAGATTGGGTACAGAATGTTAAAGTTTCTACTATTATTAGGTTACTTTCAATTTACTAGATAACAATAACATTGATAGGATCACTAAGAGAAACACAATCACAAGAGTACACAACATTTATCCTAGGAAACCCTCATGGAGAAGAAAACCCAGCAAAACTTCCTTAATATAGATAGCCAATACAATGCCAAGACAATGAACCAAACAACACATAAATTCCTCTCCTAAGGATGTGCCTCTCTCTCTCTTCCTTCTTCCGGCAACTGGTAACTGCAGTTTCCTTCAATACTTGTGCACTAGATGAGTGTGTTGAGTGTGTGTACAAATGAGGCATTGGCCTCTCTTATTTATACAATCTGGAAGGCACTAAACTGGGGTGTCTTTTCACTGTCTGGGTCGGCTTCTCATTCTGGGTGGTTATAACTACTTTAATATATTCTGGTTGGGTTGACTTCACATTCTGGTTGGTTATACCCACTTTAATATATTATGGGGCCGACTTTTCATTTAGCCTATTACAATTAGGGTTTGACCAATCCGCAATAGGGGATTTGGTCATTTACAATACCCGACATGATCAATCCACAAAAGGGGATTGATCTAATCAATAATAAATATATTATATCTTTTACTTGATCCACAAAAGGGGATAAGAATATTCTTTGCAGTTACACAATATTTTAACACTCCCTCTTAACAAGAAGGATATTCTTTATCTTTTGACAGGTCACTGGATGTCATCATCAACTGGGAAACATCATCAACTGGGTAACATCATTAACTGGACAACGAGAGGCATCCACTTGGTTATCTGGCGTCATGATCACTGACTGGCATATCTATAAATCATCGGAAGTTTTTTTCTCTTTATCTTCGCGCAAAAGATACTCTTTCTTTCTTTCGTCTTCATGCAAAAGATACTTCTTTCTTATCTTCACACAAAAGATATCTTATCTTCACACAGAAGATGTCTTATC
>ML837925.1:41656-54291 GCA_009831015.1 Picea engelmannii | reverse complement strand
AACTTCAGAGTGCTCTGGTTGTCACACCAGATGATGATTGACTGATGAAACTGAATGCCCAACTCAGTGAGAAAATGTTGTAGCTACATAGCCTGAATGGTTATGTTAACTACCCCTCTGTACTCTGCCTCGACTGAAGATAGAGCAATAACAACCTGCTTCTTTGGCTATTTCTCCCTTTTGTTGAGTCTTGAAGATCCATTGATGGGCTTGACGAAGAATTTAAAGGAGCATCATGACATGAATGGAATTCTTCGGAGGAATCACAATATGCATCTTTTTGAGACTTTTGATTCTTTCCAATGGAGTTTCCAGGGAGTTCATTCTCTCGAATCTTCGATGCTTCTTGGGTCCTTTTGAAATTATAAAAAAGGTGAAACATCTTTCAATAATCCTTTATAAATCCCTTGCATTTAAAACAAACAACAATTTTTCTGAATCTTATTTTCAAAACTTTGAGCCATGGAGATTTTGGTTCTTCAATTTGATCTAAAGTTGGGCCTCAAATATCTTGAAAATAAATGTCTCCCCACTGGAGTCGCAAAAAATGTTGACACTTGCATATGTTAGGACCAAAATGACAACCTCACGAGGATATGAATCCCCCTACGTTTTTAGAGAGGTGGTACTCCTCTTTGGCTTAAATATATAACTTGAATATCTTGGATTAGGGGAATGCTTATGAGAAAAACCTAGATATTTATTGCTTGAATTTATGAAATGATATGGTCTTCAATGACCTGATATAATCTTATGTACAACAAGAAGTCTCTTTAGAATACAAAAAGATTGAAGGAGGGCTTCAACATCAAAATTTCTTTGCGATCAACATCATATACACAATATTCTTAATCATATATAAATGCATCCATGTCTTCTTCACAAGAAATAGGAGAGAATAATTTGATCATCTCAAAGAAGTTTAAAAGAGTACTGATATCAAGATCAAAAGAGATTTTGATAGGTCAATCTCAAATACCTCATACTTAAGACTCAAAGTTACAAGATATAGTTGAAATCAACCTTGAAGCAATTCTTTGTGGAGTTCATTCATGAAAAATGTTCTTCATTACAAAATATTTGATAGTCATGTATATTTCTGTAAATAATCCATGATCATACAAGAAACAAATTTTGGAAGAATACAATAAGAACACTCAAGAACTCATCCTTGTGCCCAATTCAAAGACTCAAGCATAAGGCTATGAGAAATGGTGTAGAAGAATAGAAAGAGTGCAGAAGATGGAGATCTCTTTTGTTTGATCAAAATCTTGGTTGTGTATTCATGGTTGTACCTTCTTCTTACTCCAATATTCTGCCCTACCCCTTTGATAATTCTGATTCTTGAACCCTTGATGAATCCCTTCTTCTCTTTTTACAATGAGATCTTCTAACCAACTGCTTTAAGATTTCTGTGGTGTGAATTTTGAGAGAATTCTTCTGGATAGTCCACAGTAGAAGTCATGTTGTGATCGATGTTTTGAATCCAGAACATGATTCATCTTCAGGTCAACAAGTCGAAGATAAGGGCTGCAAATCTGCACAATAAATACTAACGATGCCTAGAGAACACCAAGATCCTTGCTATGGAAAACTATTACTACAAACGACGCTTTAGAGAAGTGTTAGAGATAATCAAGCACCCCAACAATATAAACAAAGATGGTGATTTAAAAGTAAACAACAATTAACTCCCTTTAATATACCATCAAAGGAGTCTCCAATGATCAAATGATGATCAAGTGAGTGCTCTAGTCTAACTTCTTTAGCCTTTCTCCTTATTATTTTTCATTGTTTACTATTATCCTTATTATATTAGAGTTAGGATATATAATTAATATTTAATAGAGTTAGGACTTTTAGTTATATCTTATTTATAATATCATTTTTACTCTACTTATAGTTACATTATTAGCAATTTAATATTTATAATCATGTCATTATTACTTATTTATTATTTTATTACTTATTGTCATTCATTATTACTTATTGTTATACCTTTATTATTATAATAATTCTGGGTTAATATGATTATATTTAGGTTATTATTATATTTTGTATTATTATTTATTATTATTATTATAATTATAATTATGGTATTATTATTATACCATACTTGTAGTTACATTATTATCAATTTATTATTAATAAATATAATAATGTCATTATTACTTATTATTATTTAATTATTACTCTATTATTAATAATTATAGTCATGCCATTATTACTTATTGTCATTTAATTATTATTATAGTTATATCTTTATTATTACAATTCTTTCTTGGTTAATATGATTATGTTATTGGCTAATCAAACCATTATTTTTTTTTTTCAATTGAGATTTTTTCATTATATTATGTATATAATTGTTTACATATGTTTAATGTGTCCAAAATATTCAAGATGATATGTTCTTCCTAGCCTATAGACTAAGTGGATATTGAGCTATACTTTGATTCACAATACATATAATATTCTCTTCTATAGTAAGTAAAACATCCTAACATAGTTATACAAAAGAGTTGTCCTTTGTTGAAATTCAAAAACTTATTGTCCCCATAAGAGAAAACTCTATAAACATTTATATATTTATAGTGATATTAGGCCCTTCATTTCCATCTTCCCATTGAGTATAACATATTTTTCCGTTTGGATCCTTGAGCACCTTCTTTGATAATTTATCGGCATCGACATTGTATTCGCGGAAGATATGGCTAAAACTGGTTTTGTTGAAGAATTTGTTGAGCTCTCTAAAATGGACCTTCCAATAGTTTAAAGAAATTATGTGTAGCTTTCCTCTGTTATTGCACCAGTCAATAATTATTTTTGAGTCTCCCAATACCTGTAAATTGAAGATATGCAGTCTTGTGGCCAGTAGGAGAGTTGCCAAGGCTCCTAGAAATTATGCCCTTGTATTGGTACCGGGGCCACAGTTGTAGGTCCATTTGATGGAAGTATTATGACTGATCTTAATCACTCCCCCAACTCCACTATGTGTACCATTTGATAGTGCAACTCCATCAAACCAACCCACTGATGCTCATGTCTGAAAAATAGCCTGATTGGTTTGAGAAGAAGGAAATTACAAAGTCGCTAATGGTTTAGTAAAAGAGCCACAAATCTTATAAACAACAGAGTCAACAACTGGGCTCCCATTTAAAAAAATGGCTCTATTACGTTCCAGCCAAATGTTCCAGCTAACTAGATTTGACATAATAACAAACTTTGGAGCCTGAGAGATCCAATTATCATAACATAACTTTAGACTCGATCTCTCTCAAACATAATTTAAACTTTTCCCCCCTAAGATCCGGTTCCAAAATTGTTTTGTAAAATTACAATTTATCATTAAGTGACTAACAGATTCTGGACCGATTGTGCATAAAATATAGTAGCTAGGCCCTTCCCAAACTTTGGAAAGTAGCGAATCCCATGTGAGGATCTTATTTTCCAACGCAAGCCACAAGAAGAGTTTAATTTTTAAAGCAATGTTCCAATTCCAAAGAGATTTTCTCCAACCGCCAATTTGTTGCTGCCATTTGATCCTCGCAATGGCTATGTAGACATTTTTAACCGATAAATAACCCGACTTATCACCACTAGTCCAATAAATCTCATCATCTCTGTCCTGTAAGATGATTCTTGATCCTGATAAGGTCCTGCAATATCTGTCCCATTCTAAAGCTAAGTCACCTAGGTGGGTAAGTTCTCTGCTGTCTTTCCAGTTTGTGCCAATAGAGCCTGGCCGAGTCCCTCCACTAGCCTGATAGAGATAGCTAATGCTTTTTTGATATAATTCGGCAAGGAACATGAGAGAAAGTAGAACATATGACCCCAACCCCATAATCATATCTTTTCCAATAAAGATCGACTGTCCTAAACTTGAGCTCCAGCTCAACCACTGTGTTATGATCGGTAAGGCTTTTAGAAGGTTCTTCCAGGTTAGTGATGCTGCTGACACCCTGGATGAGGCTGATCTAAGCCAGGTGGCCACTGGAACATAGGGAAGGTATTTGTCTTTGATAATGATATGCCAGATTCCTTTCTTCAACAATACTCGCCACATAGTGTTTGCCGCCAGTACACTATTAAAAATAAATCACTTACAAGTGAAACCTTTGAGTCTCGCTATGTTGGCATTAAGAGGAGTGCTTGAGAAATTTAATTACCTTAGTATGTGGTCCTGTGAAGGGCACAATGCCTAATTACATGGAGCAAATTCTAGAAGTCTCTTATCAAATGTGGAACTCATAATTGCTAAGTTAGAACTTATATTTACACCATTAAGAAAAAAAATATTTCAATTTGAAAAAATGGAATATGGTAATTATTAGTGAAATGCTAAATTTAACCTAAACTTTTGCATGGACTTAGATCTCAATCACCCCTTCTATGTCAAGGGATGGACATCAACTTTGGTCTTGCAAGTGAAACTTAGTTTAATTATGGAAAATATTTAGATAAAAAACTAAAAAAAAGCTAAAACACCAACATGATTAAAATAACTCTAATCTATAAGTGAATATTACTTTTATTTCTAAGAGTGCCCTTGAACACCTACACTTCCTTTGGAATGATGTTCCAAAGAAAAATAGGAAAACAAAATGTCTATGATTTGTAGTGAGTGTGTGTGAAAACGAAGTATTTATGTGCTTATAGTTGCTCAATGTCAATCATATGCACGTTTGTTTTCTTTCGTTTCAATTAAAGGAGCCACTTGTATACATGTGGCCTCACATGTATTTGTGGATTAACCCAAAAATTGTTAGTTTTATGTACACATTTTTATGGTAATATAACTTAATGAGATTTTATTTATTAAAAATAAACTAGGACAAAAAAATACCCATCTCAAATATATAATATTTTTTTATTATCTTTTAGATATTAATATATATATTTTATTTTAAAAATGGTTATGGAATATCCACATAAAGACTAAAATCCATGACTGTGAAACAAAATATAAAATTTTTAAAAAATATAATCAAAATATAAAATAAAGTATTTTATTAGAAAAATAAATAAACAAAATATACAATTTTCACAAAAATTTATAATCAAAACAATCAAAATATAAAATAAAGTATTTTATTAGAAAAATAAATAAATAATAATTTGATGTTAAAATCATAATAATCTAATTAGACATCAATGACATCAAATTGATGTAAGAGTTTTTTTGTTTTGTTTATAGATTATAATTTTTTTATAAAGCAATATAGTTTGCTTATAAAAATGTATATATTTTATCTTTTTTAGTTAAAATTTATAATTAAAAAAAATTATATATTTTTAATCATTAAATTTATTTAAATTATATAAAATAATAAAAATTTAATTTTAAAATTATAACTTATCATTAAAAAAAATATTCTTAATTAAAAAAACTTAAACAAATCATTTTCTAAAACCACTTGCATTCTTGAAAAATAAATTTAACATGTGAAATTACCTAAGTATCACGTCCCTTCTTGAAGTTGAAGAGGTTTCTTCGATTTAAAAAACTTATCATACATAAATATACAATTTAATAACAATTTCCACTTATATTTTTCTATTTTTCTGACATCACCTTATCATAACATCCATTTAGATATTTATAACCTTTTTTCTCTCGCAATTCTTAACTCGACGAACTCCACTAAAAATAAGAATCATGAATTGTTAACTTGCGAACTCCACTTGAAACTGCTTTTCAATAATTAGAATCATGACATCACATGGCTCATATAACTCTAGCTATTGGATCTCTAATCACTTTGGGGTTATTGGGTAATTCCTAAGATTCTTCGACCCCACATCCAAAGTATGAATGACTTATGGGCAAGTTCAACCTCCTTTTTTATCCATTTTCCTTTACATGGGGCCATAAACCTTTACGACACTAAGTTTCCATAGAAGAAGTTTATTACTGATAATTGTAAAACATAAATAAATTGGGTTGTGAACTTCACTGAAAGCCACTTTTCAATAATTAGAGTCCTTACATAGGACATAACTTATAAAATTTTAGCTTTTGGAAGTTTAATTTGGGTTTTTGAATATTATGAGATAATTTTTAAGAATTGAAAACACTTTTTTATTTTTGAATGTTTTAGTCATTCGTAAACTTAATGATATTTTATTTCACTAAATTTATCACAAGAGAACTCATATTAATAGATATCTTTATGTTCATTCCCATCACTACTCTACTAAAAAAATCTGTTGTTCTCAAAACCCTTGTAACTAGAGCTATTTGAGTTTCTACTCCCCATCTCCTAAGCAAAGAAAGAACCCACTTTACTAAGTTTTTTCTAGGCAATGGCTATTCTATTTCTCATATCAACAAAGTCTTTCGCTTTTCCCTCCATTCAAAATCCAAACATTTATTTAGAAGCACTAAGGATAAAAATAGCCCTATGCTTGCCCAAGGATTTTACCAAATTCCTTACTCCTGTGGAAAATCCTACATAGGCAAAATCAATAGATCAATCCAAACCGGTTTCAAAGAACATATAGCTAACACATTCCATAACCGCCTTAGTAAGTTAAGCTATCACATAGCATTCCTACACTATTAAACACCTCATCTTCTTTGAACAAGCCAAATTCTTACATCAATGCCCCATTACTCATATTGTATTATCAAGGAAGCCCCTGAAATTGAAAAACACCACAACAATTTTAATTAAAGAGATGAATATAAACTTAGCCTTTCATGGAAGCTCATTATCCTTTTTTTAATCAATAAATCCCCCAACTTTTCTAACTTATCTATTTTCAAATTTTAATTCTAATCATACCCTCTTTTCTTTTTATTCTTCTCTTATCTTAATTTTTGTCCTTCATCAACCCACTTTAGAATATTTCTTTTTTCTTTATTACCCTTTACTATTTATCTTTTTTGATATTTTTCATTATCTAACATTACTATTATTCTTACATTACTTTTTTCTTCTTATTTTAACCCAAGGCGCAACCTTCTCTTACACCTAAGGTCCATCTATTTCCTATTCATATCCCTGCCCCTTGGATTTTCAATTATCAATTAGTTACAACTTATGCATTTAACTTTGTTGTTTTTATAGTCTTTATCATTTAAAAACTTTATCTAACACACATATATTCAATTATTCTTTTGTTCTATTTTATTATTTTCTCTATAATATCTTCTTCATTATCCTATTTTCTCAAAATTTCAATTAGTTATAAGATTCATTTTAAGCTTAGTTGTTTTTATACTCTTCATCATACTATTAATTTAATAATTTTTTTTAAAGTTCATAGTTATAACTTTATTGATTTTTTAAAATATGATACAAATAAAAGAGCTCTGATGCTGGCCTATCACTTGGAGAACTATAACAACAACAAAGAAAAATAACCTCTAATCATATATATTGTTTGTGGATTGTCCAAAAAACTGTAAAAACAAGAAGATCCAAAAACACTCTTCTATGAAAATGGCAAAAAATACCATACCTATGCCTATTTTTCTCTATAATTTTAACAAAAGAGACTGATAAGATACCCAACATCAAGGACCAAGGTTCGCTTCCCGAGCACCCAATCTAGGGGTATTAATACAATAATTTTGACCAACCTATTTTGATAAATAATTTTGTATATTAATCCAAATCTTTCGTTTCCTCAATATTTTTAATATTATTTCATAATGATTGATTTTACTGTATCTTATATATTTTATTTTTAGGGCCATTTTTTTTCTTTTTTATTAAAGTTTTATTTAGTTCACCTGATGATGGATAGAGTGTCCATTCGAAATATTGGGAGTTTCAAAAACTATAACATAGTTCAATTCCAATTTTTTTATTCATAATTCTTAAGATTCTTATACCCCACATCAAACAAGGACCCTTTATTTCTTTTACAAATAAGGGTAGCTCACAAGTGAGTTCAACATAACATTTTTTTATTCATCTCGCCTTTAAATGAGGCCATGAACCTTTAAAACACTTTTCTTAGTCTTTCATTTATTCAATCTTTGTAATATAATCAATGTAAATCCATCTTAAATCTAAATCTATTAAGTATCTAGAGGGATTAAAAATAAAACAATTGAAATGGTCCCTCTTCTTCTAATAGTTGATATGATTTCATTTTTATAATGTTACTTATATATATAAAGATTTGTGAATGATTATTATTTAGTTCACATTACCTTTATTATTATTATATTTTTAGTTTTAAATATAACATATGAGGGTGGGGTGAGTCAAAAATTAGAGAAATGTATTATACATTTGAGAGTGAGGGTGGGGAAAATATTAGGGAAATGTATTATACATTTGAGAGTGAGAGTGGGGGTGGGGAAAATATTAGAGAAATGTATAGGGTGAGGGTGGGGTAAATATTAGAGAAATGTATTATACATTTCTCTAACATTTACCCCACCCCCACCCCCATATGTATTAATACATTTCTCTAACATTTGCCCCACCCCAACCTTCATATGTATAATACATTTCTCTAATATATGAGAGTGAGTGTGAGGGTGGGGCAAATATTAGAAAAATGTATATTGGATCAACGTTACATAGGATGAAAAGATGTTACAATCTCTTCAATATTAGAATATAAAATGCACCTCACTCCTCTCAATATAATCAAAAGAAAATAATTATCTAAAATTTCACACAAAAAAATTATTAATAATAATTGCTTGGACTTTTTATCCACTAATTCAAAAATAAATATTTCATAGAGTATTGCTTCCCTACATACCTTGACGAGCCCTTTTACACTAAGCAAATGCTTTGCATATCCTTCATCAATGATTTTCAATGTCAATTTGATCTTTATTTGATGCAGGTTTAACATAGTGTTAGAGGGTTTTACAAGTATTGTTCTTATATCTTTTATATTCTTACTCTCAAATTTATGTACATTCATATACAAATCCTAATTGGAAAAGATAATCATCCTACCCAGTCATGGAGTTTACTATCTAATAACATTCTCAATGTGATTTTGTGACACTAATTATCCTTGTTTCAATGGATCAAAGAATTCAAATAACGAATACAAACCACTAAATATTGTAAGCTCCAGGGATTTAATCATGTGATGAATATATAGTGTTTATACTCATTTGGAGGGGCAGATAAAAGAGAAGGTTCGAGAAATGGTTATCCATGTGGAAGGACATCTCTACCCAATGATCTCTTGGACATGGTTATTTTTGTTGCTTTTTCTTTATCTATAATTATAAAAGCTTATATATAGTTTTTATATATAGTTTTATTGTTTTAAGAAATTAAAATTTTATAAATGTATTTTTAAAGAAATATAATTTATGTATTTATTTAATGAGAAATAAATATAAAAGAATTATTTTATAGTGAATCATTAATATTTAAAAAAAAAAAAATTTGTATTTATATTTATGATAAATAAAAAAATTAATGGAAAACAACATTTTATTAATATATTTTTAAATTATTTAAGTTATTTATAATAATATAAATGGTTTTGATGATATTATAAGTGATTTTATAAAGCATGAGGAATATGCTCTAATAATTCTCTAAATAAATATTATTTATATTATTATTTAAATATTGTTTATACCATTATTTTGTGTGATTGATTTTGAGAAACTTATCAAAATATCAGTGTTTTGGCCTTGTGGTTCAAATCTCTCTACAAGATTTTAATTATAATAGATAAATATTAGTGTTTTGGCCCCGTGGTTCAAAACTTTCTACAAGATTTCAATTATAATAGATAAATTTAGAAACTTAGATTATAATTACATTATTATTTCTCTCTTAGTTCTCATAACCTTAGTCGTTGTTAGGATGTGGTGTTGTTATAAGAACTCAAAGATAGACAATCATTGATAAATCCAAAAAACATTGTAAAGGTGTCGACCTCCTCATTCAACAAGTGCATTTGGTACAATTGGTATAGTGCTTGAGAAAAGTAGAAAAGTCAATGTAACACAACTTAACTCCCATTGATTACAAAGAATGAAAATCCTTTTGGAATGGAAAAGCAAGACATGAATCTAATTCCTCTAATTAGGAAAGGGAGTTAGTTATGTTGTTTTTAATGGGTAAAGAAAAATAATAAATGATCAATTGATTTTTTCTAGGTTACATTGCTAAGGGAAAACCTCCAAGTACTTGCCCTCATTTTAAGGATGGTACCCACAGTAAGTGCTAGAATTCTTAGGGCACATAGCTGATCAACAATAAAGCTTGAAGCCACTATAACAATACACTCATTTAGAGTTCAACATGCCACATGCAAGAATTGAACTTGGGTGGAGAGGATAACAATCATTTCTCTTAATCATCCAAAGTAAACACAATTGACAAAATGATGATCAATTAATACTTCAATACTAAACTAGCATACCCCGAAGCAGGGGAAAGGAAACACCGAAGTGAATTGGCATGGTTACATTGTTTAAAGACGATGTGATTTTATTTTTTATAGGATTTACAACGATGTAACCACAGGTATAGGTAGCAATGTAAGTTACTATATCATATTTGGGTTAGGAGTTTTGAAGCTAAAAATTAAAAGATTCATTATAAAAAAATTGGCTTGTAAGGAATTTACAGGTTAGTATCTATAATTGGTATAAATTTAATTTCTTGAAGCTAAAAATTATGAGATTCTTTAATAAAAATATTGTCTTGTAAGGGATTTACAGGTTCACTTCTCAAGGTAATATATGATGATCATCAAAGGCATAAGTAAAACATGGGCAATGTTGCAACCACTAATTAAGTTTCAGATCATAGTTGGATTATTGTGAATTGCAATAGTATATTGTTACTAGAAGAGTGCCCCTTTACATTGACAAACCCTAAAACAATGCCATATCCACTAATTACATAACAATGTTGAAAGGGAAAAATGTGGATGACATCTATCCAATACACGCTGAGACCCCGTTTATTTCAAAAAAAATGGAAGTTTCAAAGGAAGCATTTACATCAGATCAAATTTTTAACTTCACGTAGAGCAAAGGAAGCAATCTCAACACAACGATACCATGCAGAGAATAGTGTCTCACTTTGTTGATGCTCTAGCCAAACGTCTCTCTAAGGGAATTGAACCAAAAACTTGGTTCCAATATAGAGATGAATCCATTTTTTTTTCAAGGATTCAACCTTACCTTACAAAGCTCTAAATGATGCATGCCCATATTCTAAATTTTCTCTGTTTGACTAGCACACAACTTTTCTAGGTAACTACAATTTTCAAATCTATACCAAACATGGGTTCAAGGGCATGGCCTAAAAGGATTATTTTTCTTGATCAAATTTAGGATGAAAGCATTGAGTGTTCACTACTTGGAAGCATTAAGTGCTCACCACTTGGACAACAGAGGTAGTAGTTGGACAAGAAATAAACATGATTTGAGTATTACCTCCAAATCTAATGAGAATTCTAAGACATTTTTTTAGGAATGTGACTTTGATTTTCAGATGGGCACTTGTAAAGAGCATGCCGATCCAAAGGAAACAATATGTTAAGGCCCATTCTGAAGACCAATTATGTTTTGTGAATGAAAAGTTGAAAGCAATAATTCCTCTCATGAATTATGAAGTATACCAAACTATTAGGGTCCTAACCCGCACATAGGTAGAACAATATATTCGGATGTAATAAAGGTCAATATTAATAAGGCCTTTCAATAAAATAGAATAAGGCAGATGTAAGAAGACCTAATAGAAGCTTCCGCTTCTAGAAGGATCTTCCTCTAGATGCTTATTTTTAGTATAAATAGGAGTCGAGGGTATCAGAACCCTATGTTGGATATTATTGTAATAGAGCTCTGCTCAATTGGAGGTTGCCCCCTCGAAGAGGCCCGTGAACATTGCTTTCAGATTCAAAGTGCTATTTCTGTTGTTATTCTTAAATAATTTCAGAGTTATTGTGGTGAATGTTCTGGTTATATTGCTGTTATTCTGCCATTACTAGCATTTTATTTCTGTTTTGCATACATTTTATATCTGGTGTATTACAAGTGGTATCAGAGCACTTTCCTCGGTAGAAAGTGTGTGTTAAATTTTTTTCCAGGGTAGAGACGTATTCTGACATCTTTAAGCCACATAGATATGTCGTTACGCGCATAAACCCGCGGTTGAGGGATTCATACACGCAAGAAATACAAGTGGTACTTAAGCGCACATCTGTTGGCCACCATTGTAACCCTGTTGGTACCCCTTTGAGTGGTAGCGCATCAGACAACACCTGTGTATGGATCAACCTAGATTACCTGAAGCCCTCTTTAGATAAACCGATCGGCCGCCCGACTACTATAGTGTCACTGAGAACAACACTTGGGAAGATACTCTCTAGTACCTGGGTAGTTGGGTAGTATGGCTAAGGGTACGGTCTATCCTTCTTAGTTAGTGCCCTGAGATATTGGGCCAAGTACTATTGTTGGACCCCACATGTATATCAGAGAGCTATAGCACAGGGCAAACCCTTGTCTGTAGAACCCTTGAATACCTAACCTTTGGGGACAGAAACATAAACAAATTAAAACAGACAAGATCTATTTCCGCACAACTGTGTTCGGGTTGCCAAGTAAATACACATTTCTTTCTGGTTAAGCATTTGGGCATTTCCTCTCTGCAGTATTCTTCAAACCGGACGTTAAAAAA
>ML837925.1:23868-38622 GCA_009831015.1 Picea engelmannii | reverse complement strand
GACAGACCATCAAAGCCTCAAGTATTTTCTGGAACAATGCATTTCCTCCCCAGAACAACAAAAATGGGTGACTAAACTCTTTGGATATGATTATGAGATCATTTATAAGAAAGGAAAATACAATGTGGTTGTGGATGCACTTTCCCGAAAATATGAAGATGAAGGATCCCTTTTTTCTCTTTTATTCATTGTACCAGATTGGCTCCAAGCCGTTCGCCAGGAATGGCTACAAGATCCCAAAAGTTCGCAGTTGATCCAACAATTGCAGTCTAATGCTCCAGCTTCCCCAGGGTACTCTTGGCTCCATGAGGAACTTCGATACAAAGGGCGTTTGTATTTAAGTAAACAATCAAAGCTTAAATCCACGGTACTTTCTGAGCTTCATGCTACACCCACAGCAGGGCACTCTGGGTTCACCAAAACCTATGACAGGGTCAAACGTTCCTTTTTCTGGGATGGTATGAAACAGGACATTCGTAATTTTGTAGCTGAATGTGACGTGTGTCAATGCAACAAGGGAGAAACAGTCAAATCGCCGGGCACACTACAACCGCTCCCGATTCCACCTGCTATTTGGAAGGATATCTCTATGGATTTTATTACCGGCTTACCCAAATCGGGAAATACATCCGTCATCATGGTGGTTGTTGATCACCTTTCCAAGTATGCTCATTTCTGCGCCCTTCAACACCCATTTACAACATCCATGGTGGCTCAAATATTCATGGATCAGGTCTTCAATCTTCATGGTATGCCACACTCTATTGTTTCTGATCGTGACCCAACTTTCACAAGCAATTTTTGGCAAGAACTGTTCAAGATACAAGGCACATAATTGCATCTCAACATAACTTATCATCCCCAGACTGATGGCTAAATGGAAGTTGTCAACAAGTGTTTGGAAAGATATTTGAGGTGTTTTTCCTCGGAAAAGCAAAATCAGTGGGCTCAATGGTTACCCCTAGATGAATGGTGGTACAACACTTCATACCATACAACTACACACATGAATCCTTTTGAAGTGGTATATGGACATAAGCCACCTTCAATTCTCTCATACTTACTGGGTGCCTCGAAGGTCCAGGCGGTTGACCAAACACTTACAACTCGAGAGGCTATTATTCGTACCCTCAAAGAGAATTTGGTCATGGCACAGAATTGCATGAAGAAAAAATCAGATCAAGGTCGCTTTGAACGTCAATTTGCAGAAGGGGATCAGGTGTTTCTTCGACTGCAACCTTACAAGCAAACTTCCCTCAAGGCCGAGCATTGTCAGAAGCCAGCGCCCAAATTTTATGGTCCTTATACCATGCTCAATCATGTCGGACAAGTCACCTATCAGTTATCTTTGCCCAACCATTCGAAACTACATCCTGTTTTTCATGTTTCATGCTTAAAGAAGGTGATTGGAGCCAAGTGCCAAATTCAAACCAACCTTCCAGAGTTAGCTGAAGAAGGATCCATTTGGCTAAAACCAAAAGCAGTGTTGGACCAATGTGAGTGTCGCCTATGTCAGAGAACCATCACGGAAGTGCTAGTCCAGTGGAAAGATACAACTCCAACAGACGCCACTTAGGAACCAACTACTATTCTGCAACAATTTCCTCATCTCAAGCCTTGAGGACAAGGCTGTTTTTAAGGGGGCGGACATGTTAGGGTCCTAACCCGCACATAGGTAGAACAATATATTCAGATGTAATAAAGGTCAATATTAATAAGGCCTTTCAATAAAATAGAATAAGGTGGATGTAAGAAGACCTAATAGAAGCTTCCGCTTCTAGAAGAATCTTCCTCTAGATGCTTCTTTTTAGTATAAATAGGATTCGAGGGTATGATAACCCTAGCTTGGATATTATTGTAATAGAGCTCTTCTCAACTGGAGGTTGCCCCCTCGAAGAGGCCCGTGAACATTGCTTTCAGATTCAAAGTGCTATTTTTGTTATTATTCTTATATCATTTCAGAGTTATTGTGGTGAATGTTCTGGTTATATTGCTATTATTCTGCCATTACTAGCATTTTATTTTTGTTCTGCATACATTTTATATCTGGTATATTACACAAACCCAATGGTTAGTTGTTATATTAGAATGATATAATGTAATATTTCAAATTTTCTATTACAAGAGTCCTCCAATTTGTAGTCGAAATAAATGAACTAACATTTGGTGAGATATATTATTGAGTTGGTAGCAATGTCGAAGGTACACTTATCCTTGAAAACATATACTATGGGAATGTGATGTTAAATGAAGAAAACAATATATACATAGAACAAAAAAACTAGAGCGTGACTAGAGGTTACACATAAATAGGGAAAAAATTATTCAAAGTCTCTAGTTGAATCCTTTAATTGATGACATCTCATGTAGTGAACAATTTACAAAACATGACAATTCAGAAAACATGCAACTATCATGTCTCATGAATATAAAGGTTTTTAAAGATATTTTCCTTCTAGAAAATGAAAGCTCAAATTATTTGTAGCCAACTATACAGGACTGGTACTTTGAGCATGCTTAGACTAATGCACAACACTCACTAATGTTTCAATCATTCCTTCAATACTAGCCAGTCTTCCCCTAATAACATCCAACCTATATTATCTGTAACACTCTGTTTCCCCCAGTCTGTAAAAATAACTATACTAGCCAAATATTGTGGCAAACTTAGAAATGTGAATGTGTGATGTGAATGGACCTTGTGAAAAAGGTCGATGAATGTGAATAATATTATGAATATGTATTGCAGGACGACTGAGAGGGGATGTGCTAAAAAAGAGACCACGAGGGCTGAAGAAAGGCGGTGGAAGGCACCTGGAATGGTGGCGTTAACTTCCACTGAGACCAATATCGTATTTGGACTTCACTGGCCTAGAGAACCAAGAGCGGCTCGCTGGCCCCGAATTAAATGAATCACCAACGTTGGTAGGTAAAGGGCTCCTCATGAGTAATGAGGGATGGGGGTGAACCGCCCATTCGTAGATTCCTCAAACCTGACCACTGCGAGGAAGATCGTGCCACACACAACCTCGCTGAAAGGAGAAAAGACAGGAAGAGTGGACGATCAAGAGGGTAGACACGAGGGGAAGAGGAGAACTCTGGAAAAATACAGAGTGAGTGATAGAAGAGAAGAAGGAGAGTAACCTTCATTCTCGGTCACTGGCAAGCAGAGACGCAGTCTCGCAACATCATGGTCTCATCTCGGGGGTGGCTAGTGGTAAATCCGTTGGGAGTCGCTGAGCCTACGGTTGGGTGGAAACGAGCACCCCTCTCAGCAGTTGCAATCACACCTGGTGTTATTTCTGATAAGTGTTTTATATCCTGTATCTTGAAGTTTATATGCTGATATATATGTTCATAGTCTGTACAATTTATGAATGGTTTGAGCATAAGACTATTTGTGTGGTGTTTTGACCAAAAATGGTGGTTGCATGCTTATAATGGAAAGACCATGTATGGCTTATGTTTTACGAATTTCTATTTATATGCTTACCGATATAAGTCAGACTTAAAGTCTACTCTTAAGAGATTGTTCCTGTGTTTGTCCTACCAGATGCCTTGGATAGATGTCCTCCCGAAGGCATCCTTTTTAGACCACTCCCTTACCTTAGAGAAGACCTTCCAGTCTGGTCTTCAAAACCTGGTGTAAATTACCTGAGGACCCGAAGAAGGATGTTAGAGGTTAAGTCTCATAACCTTGTACGAGGGAGAACGGTCCTCGTAGACCTCAACATTTCGGCGTTTTGGCACCCGGAGTATCTAGGTGTGAGTTTTCTTGCACTCGCGAGTCCCGAGACCCCGACCCGTGAAATCCTGAAACGAGAGCAGGTAATAAGAATTGATTGACGAACAAGATCTCGTCAGAAGATCTGCAGTCATTCATGACCATTCGATTGGAGGAATAAATGAGGGCATTAAATGCCTTAACCCTTTTTCCTTTGTCTTCATGAGTAGCGAAGAAATCGAGACCGTAGATCCCCAAGGTCCATGGGAGTATCCAGATCATTGATTTTTCCACGTCCAGGGAGCGACGGGAGAGTGCACAGTGCAGGACAGGTCTGAGCCGTCAGACCTTAGTCTGAACACCCGTCAGCTGTTAGATCTGACAGGAGATGCATGGGGGTTAAACCTTCATGAGCAGCAGAAGCGAAAAGTCCCGAAGGAGTAGGTATCGGGATCTCGGCATTCGGGAGTTCGGGGGTCCTGAGGATGAAGGTTTGGACACTCGACATCAAAAGTTTTGAATTTGCAAAAGGATCGGAGCTATCCGTCTGCGGAAGGAAGCGTGTCGCGATATTATCCGCTTCGGAGACTTGGGCATTGGGACTCATAGAGGTGAGCGTCTAGAATTTGTGAGTGATGAAGTCATGGAAGAATCTGAGCCGTCCGTTGGAAGGAGGGAACGTGTCGTGAGATCCTCTCTATTGAGGATTCAGACATCGAGAGTCAGAGGAGGAAGTCTCTTGAATTCGCGAGTGGCGAAGTCGCGAGAAAATTAGCACCGTTGATCTGAGGAGGATAGGTGGCAGAGATCGAGGGATCTCGTGAACTCGGAGGTTCACAAGGTGAGATCCCAGGAGTTGGGTGCTCCAAGTTGCGAGTGGCGAAATCAAAAGGAGCAAGGATCACCGTTGGATCGAGGTCATGGGAGGACCGTTGGATCAGAGCCTCATCGCACGTATCGCGCATTCGGAGGTTGAGAGGACCTCTTCTCGACATCAGAAGTCATGAAGTGCCGAAAGCCGAGAACAAAGGAACACGTGGAAGAACCACAAAGTGGGGCCCGCATGATTGACAGGCGGACACGCGTCACCTAGAGAAAGGAGTTAACACTCCGTTGACTTCTCGCATCTCGGGGATTCACAGGATAAGAGCATGAGTGCTCAACCTTTCAACTTGCGAAGTCGTGAAGTTGCAACGGGAGCTAGCGCTTAGCCTAGCTGTTGGTCACACACAGAGGGCGCTGACAGAAGGGAGCTATATCCTTTATGTGATTTCGGATGTCGTGAATTTGGGAAGGAAGAGTCAGGAGTTTCGATTTGCGAACTCACGAGATTGCGAGTTGCGACAAGCGCCTTTGGGAATAGGCCTTGGTCATAGCACTATGGTCGCTCGGAGAGGGTGGACCTCCTTAAGACCGGGAGGTCACGTAGAGACTCTGTCAAGGAAAAGGTGGCATCTGTAGCCTATGCCAAGCTCCATAGGTTTTTGGGGATTCTATCCCTCGAGAAAAGGCGAAAAATTTATTACACTGCAACGTGTGTGTTACATTATCTCTAATAGGTCTAATTAGTGCCGAATTTCCAAAAAAATCTTCTTCTTTCTCTAGCTAAAGAGGTCTCCAATCTAATTTTCATTCTTTCTTTAACTTCATCAACCACTATACTTGACGTGCTAGTTCTTGATTACAGAAATGGGGATCTATCTATCATAATTTGTTGAAGAAAGGCCAAATGTCTTGACAATTCTTCTTGTACCGTAGCTACTTAAGTTTAAAATTTGAGAGGCGTTCTCTCTTCAACCTCATTAGAAACTAGATGTGATCTATATGGATGTCGATGGCCTCCCACCTATTCCAATTGACTCATTTTGGCAGTTTTCCGGTTCGACAGCTTTTTCCTACTTTTCTGGTCCCTGACTTTAGGGGCCGTTTTGAGGCCCTAAACATAGTTTTTAGGGATCGCCACAATCAACATTTGCATTGCTCTCCACATCAGACATGTGTAGCCTTTAGATAGACCTTTCCAACGGGATAACGTGCGCATAAAACAAAGATCGTATGCAAAATTTACGACCACAGGAAGTTGATGTACTAACTTACCCAAACGAGGCCCACATGACTTTTGGCGCTTCACCTCCTAGGGTTAGGTTTTTGGATGTCTAGGGTTTTTGAAATTCCTGTTTATTGTAAAAATTCCTTGAGAGCCTCATTGTAATCATCTTCTTGCGAATGAGCACAACCGTCACATCTCTTCTCAGAGATAAGTCTCCACCATTCTAGCAAGCTTGTTTTCTGTTGCATTTTACAGTTTCAACTTATTTCCTTATTGAATAGAAACCAGTTTTACTGTATATTTTGATAATAATCTGTATTCATTTTGTTCTTCTCATAAAATATGGTTCAGTGGTATCAGAGCGGTCTTCTCCTTGTCGTTCTTAATGCATATCCCCAATGAGGTCAAGGTACAAAGAATTGGGTCTCGAGCTTGTTTCTCTTGAGGACAAAAGCTCTCGCATGCCCAAGCGACCTCTCATGGTGGGAGAAACGAAAGATGACATGACATGAGATCCCTTCAAAATGTTGCTCGAGGAATCCCTCACGCAACAAAGGAGCAAGATGATGGATAATTTTGTGAAAATCCTTTGGCGACTACCAACAAGCGACACATCTTCCTCAAATGGAGGCGACGCCCCCTTAAAGGTACAAATCAACTTTGATATTCCTATATTTTAAGGTTAGACAGACGCAGATGCTATAGACAAATACTTGAATATGCTAGAGGGGTATTTCTCTATCCATAACTTCTCGAATAGAGAAAATATTACTTTTGCGCTCCTTAAAGCCGTTCCCCATGTCAAAGATTGGTGGGAAAAATACTGTGAGCAGAAGGAAACATAGGAACCCTCATTATTTACAGTCGCGGTCACATGGGAGTCCTTTAGGGATGCTGTTAAGGAACAATACTACCCTGTTGGAATTTATGATGACCTATATACAAAATGGACCACATTGCGGTAGGAAAGAGACCAAGCAGTGCCCAAGTTCACAAATATCTTCCATACCTTGCACACCAAGATGGGTATCAAAGATTTCGAGTGACATCTGGTGCTCAAGTATCGTGACGGTCTGCATAGATACATCCGGGATGAAATGGAGTTTCTAGACATCTCATCCTTGGGCATGGCCTACCGATATGCCGTCAAAATCGAGCAGAAGCTCAAACAAAAGACGCGAAAATTTGGGCCTGGGAACCCCTCACAAAAAAAGATAGGAAAGGGCGGCCCCAACCTGCAGAACAAAGGACAGAGAAAAGACATACCACCTCAGGACAACCAGTTCAGGCCATAAGCAAAGAAGGAAACCAGAAAGAAAAAGAAAGATACCGGGAAGTGGTGCGATTTCCATAAGAGCCCCTAACATAACATTGTTGATTGCCACTCAAAGTAGTCACTGGTGGCTGAGGTGAAAGTCTACGAATTATATGTAGGTTCCGATTCTGAGTCAGCATCAGAAAGGGGGAGACAAATCATTGATGTAGAACCCACTGCTACCATTGCTACCACCAAGATCTGTCCCGATGAACCGAACGAGCTAGAGGAAGCTGAGCACCTTTTTATTTCATAAATGTGGGTAAAGGGTACCCCACTGCACTTCATCATTGATAATGGTAGCCATAAGAACCTCATATCAGTAGAGTTTGTCAAGTGACTCTCCTTTTCGACAACGCCGAAATCGCAACCCTACACCATCGAATGGCTCCACCAAGGAAGTGACATCCGCGTCAGCTAACAATGCCGCCTGTCATACATCATCAATCCCATAAAATACGAGGTATTGTGTGATGTTTCCCCTCTCGAAGTTTGTAATGTTCTTTTGGGCCAACCATATTTATGGAAATGCCATGTTATATATGAGTCTAGGCCTCGTAGTATTATTATTGCTTTGAACAAGAAATTGTACAGGATACTAGAGGCAGTCCCACCTAGTGCTATGTCCTAGATCTATGCCAAGCAATGCAGGAAGGTCATCTCTAAAACGAGAAAATTTTTCTTCTTTGTGATTCTCTCTTAGAACAAGCCAAAGATCTCAACCAAGTCTAGGGTGTCCGCAATCGACCTCTCCACACAACATAAGCAAGTGGATAAGGTAGTGGAAGCATACTCAAATATCTTCTCCTCACCTACCAGGGTACCTCTACACTGTCAGGTCAAGCACCCCATCGATCTGACCCCCGACGCACCACTACCCAATGGGCCAGTCTACCACCGCTCTCTGTTAGAGAATGAGGAGATCAAGCAGCAGATCCAAGAACTTCTCCACAAGGGGCACATCCTTCCGATATCATCACCTTGCTGGAGCCCAATCGTGCTGGTACAAAAGAAAGATGGAACCTGGTGACTCTGCATTGATTACCTAGCCCTGAATAAAATCACATTCAGAAACTGATACCTGATTCCCCGAATCGACGACCTCCTTGATCAGTTCACGGGGGCCAAATACTTCAGTAAGATTGATATGAAGTCTGGCTACCACCAGGTCCTGATAGAACATACAGATGTATCGAAGACCACCTTCAAGTCAAAGGAAGGTCTTTTTAAATGCTTGTTCATGCCCTTTGGCTTGACAAGTGCTCCAACCACTTTCATGAGGATGATGGACGATATCTTATGACCATTCACCAATACTTTTGTAGTGGTGTATCTAGATGCAATTCTCATTTACAACAAGACTTAGGCAGAACACTTGGAGTATATTCAATAGGTTCTGCACACCCCGTGACAGCACAAGCTATATGCCAATTTGGAAAAATGATCCTTCAGCATGGACAAGGTCCATTACCCATACTACATCATTGATCAATAGGGTGTACATGTGGATCCAACCAAGATCTAAGTCATCAATAACTGGCCAGCCCCAACCACACTCAATGAGCTTCAAAACTTCTCGGGCCTTGCCAATTTCTACCATAGGTTCGTGTTGGGATTCTCCCATATTGCATGGGCCCTCAGCCAAGTAACCATGGGTGATGGTAAGGAAAATTTTGTGTGGGGACGGTCACAACAACAAGCATTCGATGATTTGAAGCAATGCTTGTGCTCAGCCCCAATACTTTCACTACCAGACCTGCAACAACCCTTTGAGATCGAGACAGATGCTTCAGACTATGCTGTGGGCACCGTTCTCACTCAGCATGACCACCCTGTGGCCTATCATAGTGAGACACTATCAGATGATGTCTGTAAGTACCCTACTTAAGACAAATAAATGTACTCCATTGTGAAATCCTGTCGCCAATGGAGACATTACATTCTTGGGAAGGAGACAGTCATCCACACTGATCATAAGCCACTGTAGTTCATGCAGACATAAGGAAGATTACATAATGACCACCATCAGAAGTGGTACACATACTTGCAACAATTCCACCTCAACATTAAGTATAAAACAGGAAGCACCAACTGCATCGTTGATTGCCTTAGTAGACCGCCAATCGAGAAATTCACCATGGTGCTAGACTCTTGTGGCCATGAGACCTCTGGATGGCCCCAACTCTATGAGACAGACCTAGACTTCGCCACCACCTACCAAATGTTGGGCGCAAACGTAGTTGTCGCTAATTTCCATCTTCAGGATGGGATGCTGTGCCATCTGGGCCATATCTGCATTCCATCAAGCAAGCGAGCAAAGATGATATAGGAAGCCCACTATAGTCGGGTGGCATGACACTTAGGCGTCGAAAATATAATGGAAATGTTGCAGAAACATTTCTACTGGCCGAAACTTCGACATGAGGTCAAAAAGTATATCAGGTCCTACATTTCTTGCGTTATTTCCAAACCGACCACTAAGAAATAGGGCCTGTACACTCCTCTTCATACTTCCGACAGGCCATGGGAATCCATCTCCATGGACTACATGTCGGGCCTCCCGTCCACCAATCGGGGAAATGACTGTGTTTTTGTGGTTGTTGATCGCTTTTCTAAGATGGTGATTCTAGCCACTTGCAAGAAGAGCATCACAATAGAGGCCACTACCAAGCTCTTCTTTGAACGAGTTTGGGTACATTTTGGAATCCCACAAACCATTGTCTTAGATCTATACAATCAATTTATCGACACATTCTGGTCGAGCCTCTGGTCACTGCTGGACACCAAGCTCAACAAATCAACGACCTTCCACCCCCAAACAAATGGCCAAACCGAGGTCGTAAATCGAATGATCGTGCATATCCTGTGCATGTATAATTCCAAGCACCCTCACACATGGGATGAGAGTCTTCCCTATGTCCAATATAGCTACAACCAAGCCTTTCATAACTGAACTGGCCACAACCCATTTCAGGTGGGTTGGGATTCCAACCATTGGGTCCCATAGATGTTGCACTACCCCTTGCGGTCACCTCGACCGACTCATATGCTACTCCAACTGAAGCTGAAAAAGCCACCTGATTCATTGAGTGGATCCAACACATCCATGGAAAGGTTTAGGATATCCTACAAAAGTCCAATTATAAGTACAAGTAGTGACATGATCAACACCGAGTGCCACATAAGTTTCAGGTGGGCGACAAAGTTTGGTTGCATTTGTAGAAAGAATGCCTTACCAGACCCTGCAAAAATCTTCGCCCACTGTGTTATGGGCTGTACACCATCACCAAGGCCATGGGTGATAATGATTTTGAGCTCAACATTCCTCATTTCCTTGGCTTTCACCTAGTGTTCAACGTGAAGCTCCTTCGACCTTATTTCCCACCATTATTGGACACCTCAGAGATAGCAGAACAACTGACACCAACAAAGCTCAACCTTGATTGCATGCAACATGAATCCAATGATCATATTTTGGACAAACAGGTCAAGGGAACTCACCAACAAAGGATCTAGCTTTATCGATTTGTCAAAGCAGGGAGGCTCCTGCACCAAGGCAAGTGGATCACCTAGGGCCAAATTCAACAGAAATTTCCTCATCTAATGGGGGAAATCAACGCAATGGAGACCATTTCTTCCTAAGGGGGGAGGATTGATCTATATGGATGTCGCTAGCCTCCCACCTATTCCAACTGGCTCATTTTGGCATTTTTCCAATTCGACATGTTTTTCCTAGTTTTCAGGTCCTTGACTTCTGGGGCCGTTTTGAGGCCCTAAACAACTTTTTTAGGGCTCACCACAGTCAATGTAAGTGGGGATCTCCACATGAAACATGTTTAGTCATCATATAGACCTTTCCAATGGGCTATCATGCTCCTAAAAAAAATATCATATGCAAAAGTTACGACCTCGGGAAATTGATGTACTAACTTACCCAAACAGGGTCCACATGACTTTTGGCGCTTCATCCCCTAGGGTTAGGTTTTTGGATGTCTAGGGTTTTTGAAATTCCTGTTTATTGTAAAAGGACTTGAGAGCCTCATTGTAATCATATTCTTGTGAATAAGCGCAACCGTCACAGCTCTTCTCAGAGATAAGCCTCCACCATTCTAGCAAGCTTGTTTTCCGCTGCATTTTACAGTTTCATCTTATTTCCTTATTGAATAGAAACCAATTTTACTGTATATCTATTTTTTTGTGTTAAGCATATTTTGATAATAATATATATTCATTTCGTTCTGCTCATAAAATTTGGATCAATACGAGAACATGTTACAACTCTTGATTCCAATGATGTCCAATGATTCTCTTTCCCACAACAAATTCAGGTTGGCTTCGCTAAATATGTCATGGAAAAAATCCATTCATCTTCACCCTCTATGCAGAATATAAAAAAGAATAAGAATGAGGCGAGGGATACATCGAAATTTCCATCACAACTATCTTCAACGTCAGAAACAGAGTGGGATTTTGACAATCGACATATTTCCAAGGTGTGGGGCTTAGGGTTGTGGGAGTATTTATTTGATGGCAATGGAAGCCTAAATTTCAAGAAGATAACATCGATTGAGGAGGCATTGGTGTTGAAGTTCACTTCAACTTGGCAGGAGGGGCAACAAAAGGGATACATATTCTTTGACTCAACATAGTTTTGGAACTTCTAGACATTTGAATTACTTATAGGGAAGAGAAGGAATGGAACATTCCACTTCTCAAATCCCAACCTCTGTCGTGATTCGTTTTTGGGTCACGTCGTCAAGCAAGCAATAGGCTTCCACTCAGTCATCAAAATAATTTTTGCACCTGAATCCCTGAAAAATGGAATACACATGGTGATTTGCAATAGGTGCAGACATGATAGATGGTAATTTTTAAATGGCTATGGAAAAACAACTAAGGTGTGGAGGGAACCCCTCCCTTAAAGAAATCTTTAGTCTCCTAGGGTCAATCATAACCACATAAATAAAATATCTAAGAAAAATACGATTCTGAGACCAAGACATTTATCATCCTTCTCCCATGGTCATATATTATTGACTTTTGCTGATCTAATATAATTTATTAGAAGGGAATAAATTCATCTCCCTATAAAATAAATAGGAATGCAAGACACAAATAGAATTAAAGATGATAGTTGTTATTATAAATAGAATGAATGAGAGAGATTTGAGAGTGTGTGAGATGAGATGGATGCATGAATAATTGGAGGGGTCAAGAGTGAAGGCTTCATCCATTCCTCCATCCACACGCCCAATATCTATCAATAATTATAAGGAATACACAATATTTCTGCGGGATGTCTGGCCTCTTTTTTGAATGCAGATTGTCCATTTTCCAGGTAAATATGCAATCTTTTGAAGCTTTCAATTGCTAGGGTCGGTCGGTCGGTGTGGATTGTTTTCCATGAAATTTAACTTATGGTATGAATTAACGAGATACATAGTGCTGTCAAATTCGTGGTGATTCTATCATATAGCTATTTCAAAAGCATTTTCCTATTCCTTTTCCTGTTGTGAAGTAAAATATTAGAAAATAGTAAATTATAACTATTTTTTGTGCCATCATTTTTTTCTTCTTATCGAAGATCAATAAATTAGGAGTTTCTACTGTAACTGATTCTTTAAGTCATGTTAATATGTTAATATGTCATAATTGAGAAAAGACTCCGATATTTACGTCCCCAAGGCTAAGGCTGAATAGTACACAATAGAAGTAAATTATATTCTAGAATAAACATAAACTATATTGATATAGAGACATGTAGATAGCAATGGTTCACAATATCAAGCTGGCGAGATTTCAATTTGGTTATGGGATTCCACTGTCGTTGATTAAAAAAGATAATATTGTCATGTCTAGCATGTCAAAAATACGAACAAAAAAAGTAGAACACACAAAACTTCTAAGAAGATTTCCAAGTTACGAGACTTGGGGTTTACATATTTCCCCATAAAGTTAGAGATAAAGCTGCTAGTGTTTGGTTGTTTATATGGAAACCTTGGTCTTGCCAAAACAAATTCAAACTCAGAAACACCATGGTAACCATAATAATAATAACAATAACTAAATAAATTAATATCAATTAATGATAGGAATAACATAGATAACTTGCCTGAGATGATTAATATCCAGAAAGATTGTAGCAATCATTCAACGATTTTCTTCGGCTCTCCTGATGAGATAAGGAATCACACTCTCCACTGGTCCAAACATAAGATATTTGTTCACTTGGAATCCCACATTGACCAAACCCAACGATAGATTATCCACCATGCCGTTCAGTCGAGCAAATTGTAACCCACTCTGCCCTCTTCTTATAATTCCTAATTCGTTAGCCTTACCAGTTGCTAGTTTTGATGGTAAACTGAATCAATGGTAGGGTGAACGACTATGTATTTTGCGTCTGCAGAAGAAAAAGGACCTCATAAGCTCGATATTTCTGAAACAACCTTTTCTTAGTTGAAAGTAGATCGTTTTCCTCAGCCAGAATCAATGGCTTGTTTTCCTCGGTTGGACCCGATGGCTCAGGCGCAGAGTATGTGTGGTGAGTAGGGATTGACAAAGTAAGAACATGGAGAGCCTTTGACTTCCACGATAAGATAAAGGCATGATGGTGGTGTTGCCATTTTAGCCGTGTGGCTAACTCTTTCCAGAAAAGCAAGATGATAGATGGCCGTCATATTCCCACACTCAAAGTTACCTATAACACCAAATCCATTGAAGTTAGCAAAAAATTTCTAACAAATAATTTGATAGAGGTTTGAAATGAGCTAGAGATGAGTTACTTGTCGATCCAGGTGGAAGTAGAGGCATAGATTCGACTGTGGTGAAAAATTAGTAGAGATGGGCATCGAAAGTAGCCTTTAGAGTCGATGAAGGAGAAAATACGTGGAGGGAGAAGATTGATAGTTTGTTATAGACGGATGTCAAGCTCTGATACGCTTTGGACAAATGACGAAGCCTCGAAAAGAACCTCCCCTTAAAAAACAACTTCGGTGTAATTATTTAGATATTAATTGAATTGAAGTTAGAAGAAATACAAAAAAAAATGGCAAAATTAGAAAAGTGTGGTCTTCAATCCAACGTTTTGATAAAGGCATGAATTCCCAATTTTCGGAGTTAAAACCTTGGTCTTGAAAACTAGTATGACTTTTTTATTCTCAGGCCTTTTAACTCCGAAATTATGACTTGATTAAAACCTTGGTCTTGAAAACTAGTATCATCACAAATAAAAAATGTAAAACTAACTCTTAAATCGAAAGGTGGTATTACCTGATTTTTTAAAAATTTACATCAAAAATCATTTCTGGGTCAAAAACACCAAAATGAACCACTGAATCAAAAAGTGGTGCTACAAGTAACACCCTTTTTTGGGGGTGGTTAATTCTTTGCAATGGTATTGGTGCTACCCTCAAATAAAAAAGTGGCGATACCAGAAGCACCATTTTCATTTTAATAGTTGAAATTACGACTTAATTGAAATCATGTCCTAGACAATTGGTACCTTCACAAATAAAAAACGTAAAAAAAAATCCTAAATCAAAAAGTGGTATTACTTGAAAATATTTTTTTTTTGTAAATTTACATTAAATTTACTAGTGGCAGGCTCCAAACCCATCGCTTGTTGGTGGCTCTGTGGGTGACGACTGAAGGGAGGGGGTGGGT
>ML837925.1:9280-22613 GCA_009831015.1 Picea engelmannii | reverse complement strand
CATAATCACCCTCCCCTGTTTTGTTATGTATTACGATTTGTGTGTTTTTTTTTATTTTTTATTTTTTAATTTGTATTTTAATTTCGTTTTTTCTTTTATTATTATTATTATTATTATTTTAAAATTTGAATTTGAATGCCATTTTTTTAAAAAATTTACTTTTAATTTTTAATTTTAAACTTTTTAATTTTATTTTATTTTTTCGTTTTTTTGGTATTTTTATTTTTAATAATTTTTATTTTATTTTAAATTGTTTTTTTAAAGTTTTTTTTTGAGTTTTTTCATTTTTTTTTTATAATTTGTGTTTTGCAATATTTTTTTTTTATTATATAAAATAATGTTTTATTTTTTATTTTTTTAAAAACTTGTTTGCAAAAACTTACTTATTTTTTAATCTAATTTAATAATAATAATAATTGATTTTCAAGTAATACCACTTTTTAATTTAGGTGTTGGTTTTACATTTTTAATTTGCGATGGTACTAGTTGTCAAGGCCACGATTTCAATTAAGTCATAATTTTAACTCTAAAAATAAAAATGGTCCTACTGGTGGCACCACTTTTTGATTCAAGGGTCAATTATCCGCAATGGTATTAACCACCCCCCCCATAAAATAAAGGGTGTTACCTATAACCACTTTTTGAAATGGGGTAACAATAGCCACTAAAAGCAAGACACATGACATATAATAAAACTCTAAAAGGAGTAACACTACTCCTTTGTAAACCTATCAGTAAAATACATGGAAAGCCAACCCTATAAAGTTGTATAGAGTGCTACCATTGATATATATCCTATTGTTCTCCCGGGTCTTCATCCAACTTAATGGGATTGGAGGGAGTGCCCTTAGAAACCTGTGATTAGATAGCTACTATTGTAGGAATGTTCTAGGGACCCACAAAGTCTAAGAAAATGATATCTATATCATAGAATTCTTTGTAAATAACTGAAAAATTTGTTGTCCAAGAGGTTTAGTTTTTGCAGGATGGCCTAGTGTTGGTGTCCTGTTTCCTCCACCACTTAGGTGATGAAGGCCTTATTAAGCTAGTAGAGCTCAATGAGCTTGAATACTTTGGTGTTTATAGATATGGAGAAACCTGTGTCTGGCACTCGTTCCTTAAATTCTATCTCCAATTTAGCATTAGATATATTCCTTCTCTTTTGATTGATTGTCTGCTCCATGGATTCCACCTTAGTCTTGGTGTCCTTGGAACATCGACGATGGTAATTCTTTATAGATCTCATGGAACCCAATTGTGTTTGAGTAATGCAATGGGGTATTTTCTAAGAGAAAAGGGTTTTGGCGATGGAATTGGAGTTGCGAGTTAGGCCTTGCCTACTAGATTTAGGCTAGTTGCCTTGATCAACTCTCTTCATTGTTAACATATGTAATGCCCATTTCATTTGATTTTTTTTCTCTAGGTTACAAAGCTCGGGGAAAACCCCCGAGTACTTCCCCTCATTTTGAGGATGGTACCTAGGGAAAACCCTAGAATATTTAGGGCACGAGGCTAGTCAACAACAAGGCTCAAAGCCATTACAACAATATACTCATTATGAGCTTAACATGTCACTTGTGGGAATTGAACCCAAGTGGGGAGGATAACAATCATTCTTCCCAACCACCTAAGCTAAACCCAATTGACTATTGAGACGTACTAAAATTTATTATGTGAGGGCGTATGTTTATAAATGACCCAATTTTTTGATTGACATTTGTGATGATAAAACATGAAATTTTATTATTTGATTGAGTTTAGAATGATGATGATTGAATTATTATTGTAGGTTTATATGATAGCATGAATAAATTAAAATGTATCGATATCACAAATGATGATATTGATTCCTATGATTAAGATAATTGAAATGAAAATGTGGATACATTAAATTGCAGATGTTATTGATGGTTTTCCTAGTGTGATAGGAAACCACATGGATGTATTGATGTTGAATTGCATCAACATTGTATTGGACTCCAGATTGAGTTAGGAAAAAGCAAAAGTTGTGTGATTAAAGTTATATTTTGATTTGGATTATGGAAATTATCGATGCTTTGATTGTAGTGTGTGTAGGCACAGGGAACATGCTTAATGATTGATCCACACATGAGTAATGGGGTTGTATGGGAAAGTGTATTGAGTACCATTAGGAGGAGGAGTAGTGTATTTGTTTCCACCTACTAACACTCGTTTCGTGGCCTAAGTTGAAAAGTTAGGGACACTTTTACTCTAAGGTTGCATGTTATTGTGAGGGTAGGCCACATATTGGGTCACTTGCGAGGATTAGTTGAGGGGTGTGCAATAAGGTGATAACCTTATTCCTCAGTGACAAATAGTATCTCAACAAAGAACAACAAAGATGAGTTAACAATGTCTCCATTGTTACACCATTTCCCCACCAAGAAAAGTTGGATACTTGAAGGACATGAAATCATGGCAACTTTGGGAATACAATAAGGTAATTATTGAAGGGAATGAGATACATGACACCCTTGTTATCATTAATGAATTTGTTAAATTAATAAATGAAAGAGAAATTTAATTGAAGGGTATAAAAGAAATATTTAATATGTTTTATTTTATTTTATGAGAAAATAATTATATAATATGCACTACATTTATAAAGGAGAGATAAATTAAAATAGTGTTCGCACATGGGTGGGCATGTTAGGATCCGATCCTAACCCCTCTTCATGGGTCATTAGTTAATATGATATGTTTTCTATATAATAAAGGATGACATTAGTTAATAATGCCTATTAAATAAAGGAGAATAAGTCAATGCAAGAAGACCTAATAGAAGCTTCCGCTTCTAGAAAGATCTTCCTCTAGAAGTTTCATTAGAAGGTAGAGTTAGTATAAATAAGAGTAGGAGGTATTGGATATTTTTGTCTTGGAGATTATTGTAATAGATCTCTACTCTGCTGGAGGTTGCCCCATTGAAGAAGAAAGTGAACATTGCTATCTTTAATAAAGGTGATCTTTTTGGTGTTATTCTAGTATTGTTCTAGATATAATCTTGTTGTTCCATTATTGCTTGCTAAATATTTCTATTCTGCATAATATAATTTATTTGGTATATTTCAAGTGGTATCAGATCTCCTTCCTGGGAAGAAATTGTGGGGTAATTTTTTTTCCAGGGTAGAGATGTATTCAGGCGTCTTTAAGCTACAAAGATCTGTCATTCCACGCATAAACCCGTAGTTGGGGAATCATACACTCAGGAACTACAAGTGGTACTTAAGAACACATTGTTGGCCACCCTTATAACCCTTGTTGGTACCCCTTCGAGTGGTAGCGCATTAGACAACACCTGTATACGGATTGGCCTAAATATCTTGAAGCCTTTCATAGATAAACCGATTGGCCTCCTGTGATCCGAATTTTATGAGCATAATGAAATGAATATAGATATATATTATGAACATAGAGATATAATGAACAATAACAAAGATACAATAAAACTTGGATTCTATTCAATAAAGAAATATGTTGAATTTGTAAAATGCAAACTGAAACAAGCTTGCTAGAATGGTGGAAACTTATCTCTGAGAAGAGTTGTGATAGATGTGCTCATTCACAAGAATATGAGTGCAATGAGGATCCAAAGGCCTTTTTACATAAAACATGAATTCCAAAACCCTAGACATCCAAAAACCTAATCCTAGGAGATGAAGTGCCAAAAGTCATGTGGTCCCCGTTGGGGTAAGTTGGTACATCAACTTCCCGGGGTCGTGCATACTATCTCCGTTTTAGGCGCACAATATCCCGTTAGAAAGGTCTATCTGAGGACTACACATTATGCCATCTTAATGTGACTATGTGTATAGTGTGACTGTGGTAGGCCCAAAAAGCATTGTTTAGGGCCTCAAAACGACCCCAGAAGTTTAGGACCCAAAAAACTAGAAAAAAACTGCCAAGATGAAAACTGAAACTACCAAGATGACATTTGTATGTGATCCAGTTGGAATAGGTGGGTGGCCATCAATATCCACCTAGATCAATCCTCCCCCCTTAGGAAGCAATGGTCTCCATTGCATTGAGTTCCCCCATCAGATGAGGAAATTTCTGTTGAATTTGGCCTCGGGTGAGCCAATTGCCTCGATGCAGGAGCTTCCCTGCTTTGACAACATGATAAAGCTGGAAATTATATTGGCGAGTGCCATTGACCTGTATGTCCATGATTTGATCAATGGATTCCTGTTCCATGCAGTCAGGGTTGAGCTCTATCGGTGTCAACTGTTCGACTACCTCTGAGGTGTCCAATAATGGTGAAAAGTATGGCCAAAGGAGGTCCACATTAAACATTGGGTGGAATTCAAGGAAGGGGTGAATGTTGGGCTCAAAATCATTTTCACACACAACCTTGGTAATGGTATAAGGTCCATAGCGGAGTGGACGAAGCTTTCGATGGGGTCCTGTAAGGCGATGTTTCTGCAAGTGCAACCAAAATTTATCTCCCACCTGAAACTTGTGTGACACTCGATGTTGATCATGGCATTTATTGTACTTGGCATTGGACTTCTGCAAGATATCTTGAACCTATTGGCGGATGTGCTGGATCCTCTCAATGAACTGGGTAGCTTTGTCAGCTTCAGTTTGAGAATGGGATGGGTTTACCTGGGTGGCCGCAAGGGGTAGTGCAACATCCATGGGACCCAATGGCTGAAATCCCAACCCCACCTAAAAGGGGCTATGGTCAGTTGAGATATGCATGGCTTTGTTATAGCTATGCTAAACATAGGGAAGACTCTCATCCCATGTGTGGGGATTCTTGGAATTGTACATGAATGAGATATGAACAATCATTCGGTTGATGACCTCGATTTCATCATCCGTCTAAGGGTGGAAGGAAGTGGATTTGGTGAGCTTAGTGTCCAAGAGTGACCAGAGGATCGACCAGAATGTGATGAGGAACTGGTTGTCTTGATGTGAGATGATGGTTTGTGGTATCCCAAAATGTACCCACACTTGTTCGAAGAAGAGATTGGTAGTCTCCTCTTCCATGATTCTTTTCTTGCATGCGACCATAATTTCCATTTTAGAAAAATGATCAACCACCACAAAATAATAGTTGTTTCCCTGCTTGGTTGACGGAAGGCCTGACATGTAGTCCATTGAGATGGATTCCCAGGGCCTTTTAGGAGTAGGAAGAGGGGTGTACATGCCTTGTTTCTTAATGGCTGATTTGGAAATAACGTAGGTAGTGCAGGACTTGATATACTTGCTGACCTCCTATAAAAGTTTCGACCAATAGAGATGTTGTTGTATCATTGCCATTATCTTTTCTACGCTGAAGTGTCCTGCCACCAGAATGTAGTGGTATTCCCAAATATGTTTCGATCACTTGCTTGATGGAATGAAGAGATGGACCAGATGGCACAACAACCTGTCATGAAGATGGAAATCGGTGACATCTATGTTTGCACCCAACATCTATTAGGTGACGATGAAGTCGAGATCTCTCTCATAGATTTGGGGCCATCCAGAGGTCTCGTGGCCGTAGGAGTTTAGCACCATGGTGAGTGCTGCAACTGGAAGGCGATTGAGGCAATCGACGATGTGGTTGGTTCTTCCTATCTTATACTTGATGTTGAGATGGAACCACTGCAAGTATGTGGACCACTTATGATGGCAATCATTCTGTAATTTTCCCTGTGTCTGTATGAACTGCAATGACATATGATTGATGTGGATGACTGTCTCCTTCCCGAGAATGTAATGCCTCCACTAGCTGTAGGCTTGCACAATGGAGTACATCTCTTTTTCATAAGTAGGGTACTTACGGATGACATCTAATAGTGTCTCACTATGATAGGTCATGGGGTTTCTATGCCGAGTGAGAACTGTGCCCACAACATAGTCTGAAGCATTTGTCTCGATATCAAAGGGATGTTGTAGGTCAGGTAATGAGAGCACTGGGGTTGAGCACAAGCAATGCTTCAAATCATCGGACACTTCCTGTTGTGACAGGCCCCACACAAACTTTTTCTTACCACCACCCCTGGTTACTTGGCTAAGGGCCCATGCAATATGGGAGAATCTCAACACAAACCTGCGATAGAAATTGACAAGGCATAAGAAGCTTCGAAGCTTAGTAAGTGTGGTTGGGGTTGGCCAGTCAAAAATGATATGGATCTTGGATGGATACACATGCACCCTATTCTCATCAACAATGTAGCCTAGGTACTGGACCCTATCCATGCTGAAGAAGAATTTTTCCAAATTTGCATATAGCTTATGCTACCATAGAGTGTACAAAACCTGCTAAATATGCTGCAAGTGTTCTGCCCAATTCTTGTTGTAGATGAGTATGTCATACAGATACACCACCACAAAATAATTGGTGAAAGGCCACAAGATATCGTCCATCATCCTCATGAAAGTTGCTTGGGAATTCGTCAAACCAAAGGGCATGACCAACCATTAAAAAATACCTTCTTTAGACTTGAAGGAAGTTTTCCATACATCTATCTACTCTATTGGAACCTGATGGTAGCCATACTTCAGATAAATATTACTGAAATATTTGTCCCCCTTGATTTGGTGAAGGAGATCGTTGATTCAAGGAATTGGGTACCATTTCTTGACTGTGATTTTATTTAGGGCCCAATAATCGATGCAGAGTCGCCAGGTCCAGTCTTTCTTCTACACAAGCATGATTGGGCTTCCACATGGTGATGAGATGGGTCACATGTGCCCCTTTTGGATCAGTTCTTGGATCTGATGCTTGATCTCCTCATTTTATAACAGAGTGTGGTGATAGACTGACCCATTGGGTAGAGGTCCGTCGGGGGTCAGATCGATTGAATGCTTGACCTCATAATGTAGAGGTACCCTAGTGGATGAGGAGAAGATGTATTTGTATTCTTCCATGATCTTATCCACTTGCTTTTGTTGCGTGGAGAGATCAAATGCAGAGGCCATAGATGTGGTTGCAACCTTCCACTCACTTTGAGAGTAGATCTCGAAGAATACAAACTTCCTAGTCTGAGAGATGACCTTACTGTATTTCTTGGTAGAGATCAAGGAAATGGAAGTAGGTGGGATTACCTTGGGTATCATGTACAATTTCATTTCCAGAGTAGTAATAAAACTACAAGGCCTAGACTCATATACAACATGACATTTCCATAAATAAGGTTGGCCCAAAAGAACACCACAAACTTCAAGGGGAGAGACATCACACAATATCTCATATTTGAAGGGCTTGATGGCATAGGACATGTGACACTATTGGCTGACGCGAAGATCGCTTCCTTGGAGGAGCCATCTGATGGTGTATGGCTACAGGTGCGACATTATTGGCAAGGTCAACCTCTTGATGACCTCCACTAAGACGAGGTTATTATGGCTACCGCTATCAATGATGAAGTGCAACGTAGTACCCTTCACCCACATCTATGAATGAAAGAGGCACTCGCCTTCCTCTGGCTCATTAGGTTCACCCTAATGGATCTTGGTGGTAGAAATAGTGGAAATGGGTTCCACATCAATAATATGTCTCCGCTTTTCTGGTTCTGAATCTGAGTTGGAACCCGCATTTGATTCAAAGGATTTTTCCTCAGCCACTAATGACTGCTTTGAGTGGCAATAAAAAATGTTATGCCAGGGGCTCTTATGGAAGTGGCACCACTTCTCGATGTCTTTCTTCATCTTACCATTTTCCTTCTTTGTTTGTGGCTTATATTGGTTGTCCTGAGGCTGTCCATATTTTCTTTTCCCTTTGTTCTGCAGGTTAAGGCTACCCTTTCCCTACTTCTATTGTGAGGGGTTCATAGACCCAAACTTTTGTGCCTTTTGTTTAAGCTTCTTCTTGATTTTAATGACATATTGATAGGTTGTGCCCAAGGATGATATATAGATAAAATCCATTTCTTTCTAGATGTATCTATGTAGACCGTCGTGGTACTTGAGCACTAGATGTCGCTCAGAATATTTGATACCCAGATTGGTGCGCAAGGTATGGAAGATATTTGTGAACTCTGACACTGTTTGGTCCCTTTCCTGTTGTAGTGTGGTCCATCTTATATACAGGTTGTCATAACTTCCAAAAAGGTAGTATTTTTCCTTAATATCATCCCTATTGGACTCTTAGGTGAGTGTGACTATAAATAATGAGGGTTCCTCTGTTGTATTTTTCTCACAGAAAGTCTCCCACCAATATTTGACATGGGGGACGACTTTGAGGAGTGCAAATGTAATATTTTCTCTATTGGAAAAGTTGTGGAAAGAAAAATACCCTTCTATCAGATTCAACTATTTGTCTACAACATATGAGTCTATCTGAACTTCAAATATAGGAATATCAAAGTTGATCTATACCTTGAAGGGGGCGGTGACTCTACTGGAGGAAGATGCGTTGCCTGTTGGTAGCCATCGAAGGATTTGCACAAAACTATCCATCATCTCGTTCCTCTGTTGTGTGATGGATTCCTCGAGAAACAATTTCAAATGATATCCTGTCCCATTTTGTTTATTTTCTCCCTCCATGGAAGGTCGCTTGGGTGTTCGAGAAATTTTTTCCTCAAGATAAACAAGATCAAGACCCAACTCTTTGTACCCTGACCTCGTTGGGGACAAGCACTAAGAATGACAAGGAGCAACCTCGCTCTGATACCACTGATCCACATTTTATGATCATAACAAAATGAATAGATATCTGTATTATGAACATATAGATACAATGAAAAATAATAGAGATACAGTGAAACTTGGCTTCTATTCAATAAAGAAATATGTTGAATCTGTAAAATCCAAACTGAAACAAGCTTGCTAGAATGGTCACAACTTATCTATGAGAAGAGATGTGACGACTGCACTCAATTAAAATAATATGAGTACAATGAGGCTCCAAAGGCCCGTTTACATCAAACATGAATGAAAAAACCCTATACATCTAAAAACATAACCCTAGGAGATGTAGCGCCAAAAGTCATGTGGGCCCCGTTGGGGTAAGTTGGTACATCAACTTCCCGGGGTCGTAAATTTTGCATACGATCTCCATTTTAAGTGTACGATAGCATGTTGGAAAGGTCTATCCGAGGAATACACATTATGCCATCACACTCAAACTCTAGCTACAATGTGACTGTGGCGGGCCCATAAAACGTTGTTTAGGGCCTCAAAACGGCCCTAGAAAACTAGGACTTGAAAAGCTAGAAAAAAAACTGCCAAGATGAAAACTGAAACTCCCAAGATGATATATGTATGTGAGATAGTTATAATAGGTGGGTGGCCACTTATATCCACCTGAATCATCATAACTTCTATAATTTCATCGAGAACAACACTTGGGAAGATACACTCTAGTACATGGGTAATCGGGTAGTACATCTAAGGGTATGGTCTAGCCTCCTTAGTTGGTGCCTTGAGATATTTGGCCAAGTACTACTGTTCAACCCCGCATGTATATACGAGAGATATAGCATAGGGTAAACCATTTCATGTAGATACCCTACAAACCCCAACCTTTGGGACATAAATAACTGATCTATTACAATGCAACTTGATCCCTACTAAATATTTCGCTGTAGAAACACTCCCTGCCGACATTTTTTTATTATTGAGAATTTGGGAATTCCACCACTACATAAGTATTATGAACGCACCCTTATTTGTGACTTAGTCCATTGGATTCCTCTCTTCATTCTGATCGTAGTGGTACCCTTCACTTTTAATCATTTTTTTTCCCGCGGACCCAACCATTTTCGAGACACCCTTATTCGTGACCTATCCCATTACAATCCTCTATTTGTCCTTATCACATTGGTACCTATCATTTTTGTGGCCCATATTTTTCATCCCGACCCATCATTTTCTACCTAAGAAGGCCCAATGCCGACCACCCACTCTGAGAGCCAAGAAGACTAGGAGTCTAAGGTGTTCAGCCTAGAACAATAACTGTCCTCTATCAACACACAAGTCCAAGCTTCCATAGGCACATCAGTACAAGAAGCCATCCACGCATCCATGCAGTAGATATTCAAGGGTAAGAATGTTGAGCCCAATTCATAGGACCCTTAATCCTCCCATTATGATATTAATCATTCATCCCGCTCTGCTTGGGGTTCTCCACACTCTCAGAATAAGGTGCCCAAAGTTGACATGCATAAATTTGATGGATCCAACCCAACATGGCGGGTTTCTCAAATGGAACAATGCTTCTCCCTTTATGATATTTGGGATGAGGAGACTAAAATTCATGTAGGGGTTTTGTACTTGGATCAAGAACACTAGTAGTGGTGGCAGTGGCATAAGAAATGTTATCCGAGACTACCCACTTGGAACATGTTCACTAAAGCAGTTTGTGCCCATTTTGATAGGGAAACACATTTTTTGGGAAGGATCACTAAGCTACACTAAACATGATCAGTATTATCTTTCATCACGACATTTTAACAATTGGCCATCCGAACCGAGGGCTTATCTGATTAATTTTACCTTAAATGTTTTATCGGTGGCTTAAAGGAAGCCATTACGGCTCATGTGAGCATGCATCATCCTACTACCTAGTTTCAGGCATGCCAATTAGCACTAGAAGTAGAGACCATCCTTCAGGGTCCACCCTTGAAGGCCACATTCCCCAACCTTCCTCACCCTGGGGCTAACCCATCTCCGACACAAACCTTAAAGTTCCAAAAGGTCTCTCTAACATAAATGGCAGAGCATTGCAAGCAATGGATTTACTATTACTGTGATGAAAAGTACTCACCGAGACATAAATGTAGGGAACAAAAGTTCTTCTAGATTGATGCATCAACTTCATATTCCTATGCATAAATACCATCATATGAGACTCTTGACCCAGAGGATGCTCAACCGAGTGTTCACACTGAAGATTCCGTTGGAGTCCCTGTGGAACTAGAGGACCCTGTCATATCACTTCATTCCCTTTCAGGTATTTTGGCCCCACATACATTGAATATCAAGGGCTACATCAAACATAAGCCGGTTGTGGTGTTGACTGATAGTGGTAGAACCCATAATTTTATTCATCGTAGGCTTACTGAGGAGATCCATTGTTTTGTCTGCCCTGTTTCAAATTTTCAAATCCTCATCGCTAATGGGGTTATGATGAAGTGTGGGGGCCATTGTGAGAATGTCAAATTCCAAATGGGGGATTATCATATGAAAACCCACATGTTATGTATTTCCATGGGGGGATGTGATATTATATTGGGTGTGGAATGGTTTCACACTTCGGGACTAGTCACAATGGATTGTCAAGAATTATATATGAGCTTCACCCAAGAGGCTCACACCTATACCCTCCGAGGTCTCCAAGCGGGCTCCCCTGAAATCATCATCTCTCATAGGATGGAAAAAATGTTGAATAAAGGCCACCATAGTGTGATTGCTCAATTTCATGCCATCCAAGTCACTGATCATGCCTCTTCGATAGTTCCTCCTAGCCTACAACTAATATTGGACAAGTACCCCAAGGTATTTAAGGTTCCCACCGACTTACCTCCCTCTAGGTGTGAGCATGATCATAGCATCCCTCTCCTTCCGGGCAATCAACCCCCCAATGTACATCCCTATAGGTATCCATTTGCTGAAAAAAATGAAATAGAAAATATGGTACATGAATTACTAGAGGTGGGGGTAATACAATGTAGTACGAACCCATATTCTTCCCCTGTGGTGATGGTCTTAAATAAAGAAGGTACTTGGTGCATGTGTCTCGATTTTTGTTCCCTGAATAAATTGACCATCAAAGATAAGTTTCCCATTCTTGTCATTGATGATCTTTTGGATGAACTCCGGGGTTCCCGTGTCTTCACCAAATTAGACCTTCGCTCCGACTATCACTAGATTCATATGAAGGAGGCATATATTCAAAAGACTGCTTTCAGAACTCATGAAGGACATTATGAATTCTTGGTCATGCCTTTTGGCCTTCGCAATGCCCCATACACCTTCCAAAGTCTCATGAATAAAATATTGAAACCTTACCTTAAGAATTTTGTCCTGGTTTTCTTTGATGACATTCTCATTTACAACCGCATTTGATATTTCCACCTTCTCCAAGTGGAAAAAGTCCTTCAATTTCTGCATGACAACCAATTTTTTGTCAAAAAGACCAAATGTTCCTTTGGATCCAACGAAGTGGAATACTTGGGACACATTATGGGTCAAGATAGGGTAAACGTGGACCCCAAAAAGATACAATCTATGTAGGTGTGGCCGTGACCCACAAACTTAAAGCGCCTAATGGGTTTCCTCGATATCACATGATATTACAAGAAATTTGTATACCATTATGGAAAAATTGCTAAGCCCTTGACCGACCTTCTTAAGAAAAATACATTTTATTGGACACCTGCTATCGAGCAAGCCTTCACAGATTTAAGGCAGACCATGTGCACTACTCCTATCCTAGTAGCTATTAACTTCAACATAACCTTTGTGGTGGAATCAAAGTGACGGCGTGCAACCTTCCCCACTCCTCGGAGAACGATCGCTCTCACCATGACCTTATCTTCTCTCGGCCCGAAGAGTTAGATCACTCTTCTAATTCCCTCTCGGGAATTCTTTATCCACAACAACTCCTTACTGATCTCCCTTATCTGATCGGGAAATCGGAATTCACGAGTTTGCAAATTCTGTAGTCACGCCCCTTATGCCCTGCGCTTCCCCGAATCCTGACGTGGGTCAATCGCTGACTTTCTTCCCCTTTCTATCGGAGTTCTCCCTATCGGAGAATCGCTACTCGCGATGTCAACAAATTGAAACTCCAATCTCTGAATCCCGATGTGCCGATTTCCGAGACACGTGTGGACTTGACCTCTCCACCTTCTATCCTTCTATCAGAATTTCGAGACTCGCGGGATCGTGAGTCCTGATGTCGATAGACTCGGGACTTACCTTTTCCCGATCTCCGATACGATGCCACCTGTACTCCACCAACACCTGTGGTCCCACACTGCCACGTCACTATCGGGATATCGCGGATCGCGAATCCAACATACAAGCGTTCTCTGTCGTCGAGAACCCCGATTCTTTGGGATCGCTTGACACGTGTCCCACACAATCAATGGTTCCGATCCTATCTGGATATCGCGGATCGCGATATCGCCGCTCCCGCTACACCAACTTGGTGCTCCAACTCGCGAAATGCCGATATGCGATGTCAAGTGTGATCTGACGGTCTCTGAGACTCCAGATCGACGACTCTATTTACTCCTGTTATCACTCTGTAAATTTCCTAGAGGTTGAAAAGAGGAAATACACAAAGGTAACCTTAACCAACCACTTTTAAAGCTGGGATCTAGCCCTTCCAGCTTCAGAGAGGGATCTCTCTATATAATTTAGCTTTGTTTGAATT
>ML837924.1:24679-36665 GCA_009831015.1 Picea engelmannii | reverse complement strand
ATTGGGTTATTATGCAACCTCTTTTGAATGTGAAAAGAGGCTCTTTAGGGCACAATTAGGTCTTTGACCAGCCTCCCCACGCAAATTGAGCTCGGATTTGATGTCAAATCGACTTGGGAGCCGATCCATTAGTGGTTGGGAGGTCGACCAGCTTCATAAATGCGTCGTTTGGCAGGCGCGCGGGTTTTGCACCCCACAGCCGCACATATGCGCCCAAAATACGAAGATGTTGCACGCGCGCGCGTGCGCCTAGTGGGTGCATCGCGCTTTTTAATTTTTTGGCCATTTTTGCATAGTTTTGACCCTTTTGCTGTGCTGTGAAGTTAATCCTTGTGCCATGAATGACTATTTTTCTGTGTTGATGATGCGGAGTTCTTGTCGCCCTGCGCGGACAAAATTTCAGTGTTAACATTCCCTACAAAGGGTGCTACAGAATCTGCAGAGCATCTTTTCAAAGGGCGCTACGAAATCTACAGATCATCTTTTCAAAGGAGAACTATAGAATCTACAAACTAGTTTATAGGAAGGCGCTACGAAATCACCTAGCCAAGAATAGGAAGGGCACTATGGAATCTACAGAGAAGTTATATGAAGGGCGCTACAAAATCTACAAAGCATATTTTCAAAGGAGCACTATGAAATTGGCTACCATATGCGCTACCAAATGGTGCTATGAATTGGCCATTACATTCAAAGGTTTGAATTCATGACTCCTCCTTGAATTTGATGATGTGGAGGGAACCAAAGATCAACAAGTGGAAGATGGGGATCAACATATGAGCTTGAAGGACACATGGCACTGGATAAATATGCACCCAACTGCAAGACATGTCATTCAATGCTTGTTAGAGTGGTTACCAACATGGCTCCTTAATTTTAGCAGTTTGTTAGATATGTTGGTACATATGTTAGAATTGTAGTTTTTTGTGGAGGATCCTAGGATAGGAAGGTGAGCTCGCACCATGTTTCCCATTGTTTTTTATTACAAATACATCTGATGAATGATTTGATAGGTTCAAATGGTTGATAAGAGCTCCCTTTTGTAATATTTTGACTACGCAAAGTTGTTCTCTAGTTATGCATGAGATCTTAGACATTTTCATTGATAGAAGTTAGTTTTATTTCATCATCTTGTTGCCTCTTATTCTTTAATTCTCATCATTGGATGATCCATATGAGATGTTGTGGTTGTGTTATAATGTATGTTTGATTATAATGTTGTTATGAATGTTTTTCAGTGTTTTAAACTTTAAGTTCAAGAAGTTCTTGCGACTGATTTTTTCTTCTCCAGGATGCTTGAAGACTTGATTCTTATAGAAAACCTATCCACCTTCCTCACTAAGTCTTCCTCATATTCACCTTTACCCTTAAACCACTGACTGAAGTTAATCAAAACCTCATTTTCTTATGCATGCTAGCCCATATTTGTGTGTTAAATCAATTCATATGTTGAGTTTTGTCCATTTGACCTTTAATCACTAATTCACATTCATAAACCTTTGATGGGAACTAGGCTTATCCTCTTGCAATCTGAGGGTGACAGTCAGTGCTAACATTATTAGCGATGTTTCTGAGGATGAATTGAAGACATTTCCCTGGGATTGAATGAAAAACAAATAATGATTATGAAGGTGCATTAGAAATCAGTACATTAAAGATTCTAGCTTGCACCTGGTGACTCCATTGTTTCAGTTGTGGCTCCCAAAGGTAGACACACAAGGTCTACTCCACATCTACCTATGGAAACACCTGAAGCTGACCCAGAAAATATTATTAAGAAAGGAAAGGATTCTCAAGAAGGATTTTAAGCTACTGCACTAGGTACTTCTAGTCATTTACATGATTCTACTTTTAAAACTATAGTAGCCATAACTAATCCTCCTCTTTTACCTTCTACTAAAGTTTCTAGAAGTTTGGATTTTGAAAATTTTACTATTGAATACTCTTCTTTTAGCCCCAAATTAAAAGAAGAAAATTTGGAAACCCTTTCTTCTCTTGATGTTGTAAGTAGGTTCATACTTGAGAGTCTTGAAGATTTTCCTACTTTGGGCCTTCATTGTCCTCCTCCTATCAAATTTGTTGTTACTAAAGAAGAAGAAACCTCTTTTCCCTTGGATCCTATACCATCTTCCTACAAGACTCAAACTCTTCCTCTGAAAACTGAAACCTCTCCATACAATCTTCCTCTTTCTCCAAAAATCCAAGCTGCATTTGTAGTTGTCAAAACTCCATGTCCCCCTTGTTCCCCTACAGTTTACAACCCAATGGTAGGTGCTAATCTTCCTAGAAATAGGATAGATGCCATAGTGGCTACTAGGTATGCCCCTCTTATTTTTCCTTGGCCTATGAATGCTCTCCCAGTTGGAGACTACCTTAATTACATGCCCAAGTTCACAGGGGAGGAAGACATAGCTACAGAAGAACACCTCGCAGCTTTTTATAGTTATGCAGATAATCTTAACATTGAGAATGAAGATGTATGGATGAGGGTATTTGTACGGAGCTTTGATGATGAGGCTAGAAAATGGTTTAGGGGTTTGACTCATGGATCTATTGTTGGGATTGAAGCTTTGGATGATGATTTCTTAAGGCATTGGGGGGATAAAAAGGATTTACTTTATTATATTACAGAATTTGGATAACTTAAGAGGAAAGAGGGGGAATTCGTTTCAAACTTCTCAAAAAGATTTAATAAAATTTACAACAAGATTCCAATTGAAATAAATCCCACACAAACCTCTTCCAACATTAACTATGCCAGTGCTTTTGACCCTGATTTTTGCCTCTTGTTGAGAGAAAGAAGATCTACCTCTTTAGCTCATATGCAAGATGCATCCTTATAAGTAGAATCTAATATATTGGAAGTTGATAAACATAGGAGGGAACTTGATAGAGATAGAAGGAAAGGTAGGGTTGAATCTTCAACATCAGAATCCCATGTTGTCCACCCTCAAGTTGATGAACTTACAAAATTGGTAAAATCACTTTTTGCTGAAATGGATAAGTTGAAACTTGAAGGAAAACAAAGTTATAGGAATACACAAAATGTTAATAATAGAGGAAATTTCAGAAGACCAAATAATGCCCCTCGGGTCCTCCAAAGAGATCAAAGAAATGTTGAGATTATGTACCTTGGGAGGTTTTCCCCATGTGTTTTTACTCTCCTAAACACATGTGGGAAGTACTATGTACTTTGTGCCTTTTACTTTATGTTTAATTTCACTTTGACTTAAGATATTTAAGTCAAAAGTGAAATTTTGTCATTTATGCCTAAAATGCCTATTAATTCACTTTGTGGGTGAATTAGAGACACAAAGTGAACTTAGGGAACTTAACCCAAAGTGGGATTTTGAGTGAGATTCTTTTGGAAAGATCCCAAACTTTGATTAGATGGGAAATGGGATGATCTCATACATCCATGTCTTAGGTATCCTTATGGAGATTCAAGAGGGGCGCAAAGGGAAAAGGAGAGCTCATTGAGTCATTTTATCATTTGGAAAGTTTGAGAGAGAGCTTGGAGATGAGGTTTGAAGCACTAGGTGACGATAGCTTAGGTGCATGCTTTCATGGAGAGAGGCATCAGGCTTGGAGCCTTGTTTATTTGTTGAGGAGCTTCCAGTGTTGAGGAGGGAACACTTGTTGAGGAGGGTGCATCAACAGTGGGGAGGACTTACACCTATTAGATTATAGTGGGATCAATTTTAGAGGGAGGCTGCACACCAGTAATAGAGTGTTGTGGAGGGGTTTTCCATTCAGAGCTCACAATTTGAATCTACAGCAGATTCAGTGGATTTGGGAGAATTTATGAGGGGTGCACCTTCCTAGGGAACACCTACTACATTTGGAATTATGTTTCATCTTGGATCAAGATGTTATTTTATTAGGTTCATATATATATTCTAATTGTTGTATTCCACCATCTATTCTCCTCATATATAGACATATATTCCAAATTGGTTTTCCCCGGGGGGAGGTTTATCCAGGGTCATGTTGACCAAAAATACCTGTGTACATTTTCATGTGTGTTAGTGTTTTAGATCTTCTTTATTTTCAGCTGTAAATATCTCTAGGTGTGTTACATTTATTTTGGTATGTATGTGATAACCCTTGGTGACTAAAAATACATGCTAGACCACCTAAATTGCAAATGTAACCACAACAAGTCAAAAAGAAGTTCCTAAACTATTGTTTTTCCTAAAACAACAAAAAAACCTTCTCAAGACAGTTGAAACTTAGAGCCAACATAAGGTCAAATACAGACCCAGTTGGTAGCTTGATAGAACCTAGAAAATCTTCAAGAAATAGGGATAGGGATGATCAAAAAGTCCAAGCCCTCTCCAAAACAACCTTGTTGTTGATGAAGAAGGTGAGGATGAAAAAAATGATCTTGAAATACATTGTCTTGGTGGCACCTCCTCATATCCTCATTTGACCCAATCTTCATATGAAGAGTGTCTCATCGATAGTCAGTTAAATGAATTGAGTAAAGGGGAAAAAACAAATGAAAATCCTAGTAAATACAACCTAAGGTCCAAAAATAATGAGGGAAAAACTGACACTTATGATCATCCCACTAAAAAATTATGCTAAGTCTATGGAAGCTAGCATCAAAGTAAAATATGCACAAAACCCTCCAACATTGTTTAAGAGTCATGCTCCATAAATCAAAGAGATTCTGAAATCTCCATCCACTTTTAGCTTTGAAAGTGAGATTCAAAAAATCAAAATCCATGTACCTTTTTTGGCACTGATCAAGAATGAGGAATTCAAAATATATCTTTCTAAAATGATGCAGCCTGAGCCTTCCTCTAATTCCATAGATTCAGTCAACCTTCAATATGAAAAAACAGTAGTCATCCTGGGACCTTTAGTAGAGGATAGAGATGACTCACCCCCCCCTTTCTACACATCAGTAAACATTCATGATAAATTATTACACAATTGCCTGATGGACTCAGGGGCATCACATAACCTCATGCCTAAAATTGTCATGGATGAGATTGGGTTGGAAATTACAAATACCTACCATGATATATACTCATTTGATTCCAGGAAGGTGAAGTGTCTTAGGGTTATTAAAGACCCGTTCGTTACCATGTTCCAATTGCCAATGAAAAGTGTGGTTATGGATATTGTGGTGGCTGTAATCCCCTCTAAGTTTGGGATTCTCTTATCAAGGTCTTGGATCAAAAGACTAGGGGGGGACTTTACAGATGGAGCTTTCATATGCTACCATTCCTGTGTTTGGGGGAAAACATAGAAGGCTTTATAGGGAATCATAATTAGCCTGCATCATCAGTGATGAAGCAAATCCTACCAGCCACCCTATTTTTGCACTTGATACTGATTTAGGATCCATTATATTACAACTCACTGATGCTCCTCAAACACCTATTGAAATCAGAAAATAGTCCATCACCTCTTGTGAAGATCCTCCTCCTAATAACTTTATTTGGAAGATGTTTTTTGATGGGGCCTCTTCTAAGGAAGGTTTTGGTGTTGGGGTAGTCTTTATTTATCCTACCCAAGAGATCATATCTATGTTCTACAAGCTTGAATTTGAAACTACAAACAATGTGGCAGAATATGAGGCTCTTGTTTTGGGTTTGAGGGATGCTAAAGACATGAGGATTGAATAGCTCACAGTGTTTGGAGATGTTGAGTTAATTTTTCATCAAGTCAAAAATCTGTATCAAGATAAGCACGCCAGGTTAAGGACTTACAAAAATGAAGTTTGGGATCTTGTTGATAGTTTCTTCTTATCTTTTAATATATCATTTGTTCCAAGAGAGGAAAACATTATGGAAGATTCTTTGGTTGTTTCATTAAGTAATTTCAGTTTTCCTTTTCCCCCTAAAATCAATTATGATGTGGAAGTGAAGTATATACCCTCTATACATGACAATGTCAAACATTGGAAGGTTTTTGAGGATGATATTGAGATAAAAATATTTCTTGAGACTTTGGATGAGTTTTCTACCTTACATATTGATCAAGATCATGATACTGAAAAAATCCCTCATGCTGAAATTTTCCTAAATAAAATTGTTGACCATCATATTGTTCAGTTGCCTAGTAACCATATTCCAAAAGGACTAGTTCCCTAGGAGAGATTGTTTGATAGAAATGATGTTGTTGTAAATGTTAAAGGTTCAACTGAAAAAGATGATGTGGTTGAATGCAATTTAGGTACAGAGGAGGATCCAAAGTATGTTAAGTTGTCTAGCAGCTTGTCAAAGGAACAAAGGGATGAGTATGTTAATCTTTTAAAGGAGTTTGTTGATGTGTTTTCCTGGAAATATGAATATTTAAGAACAGATGACACAAACATCATTGAACATAAGATCCCTTTGAAAGAGGAGACCAAGCCTTTTAGGCATAATCTCAGACAGATAAATCCCATGTTGTTTCCTATTATGGAAAAAGATGTGAAGAAGTTATTGGATGCCAGAATCATCATTTCTTTCATGTACTCTGAATGGGTGGCTAACTTGGTCCCTGTGAGGAAGAAAAATGAGGAAATTAGACTATGTGTTGATTTCAGTAATTTGAATAGACGCTCCAGGAAATATAATTACCCCTTTCCAAAGATGGAGCACATTTTACAAAGAGTCACTAGTTCATCTATGATGTCTATGATTGTTGGATTTTATGGGTACAATCATATCTCTATCTTGCCTGAATATAGAGAGAAGACAACCTTTACTACTCCTTGGGGCACATTCATGTATGCTAAAATTCCCTTTGGATTGATGAATGCAAGAGTGACCTTTCAGTGAGCAATGAACATTTCCTTCATTGGGGAGAAGAACAAGTTTGTAGTCATCTATCTAGATGACATTACAGTATTCTCAAAATATGATAAAGAACATTATCATCATTTGAAAAAGGTATTCCTAAAGTGCAGAAATTTTGGTCTCTCTCTCAATCCTAAGAAGTCTTTGTTTGCTATGAAGGAAGCTAAATTATTGAGACACATTGATTAAGCATAATGGGTAAGAATTGATCCAAGTAGAGTAGAGGCCATTCAGACCTTATCTTTTCCTAGATCCAAGAAAGAAGTTCATTCTTTCTTGGGAAAAATCAATTTTCTAAGAAGGTTCATCTATAACTTTGTGGAATTAGTGAAGTATATTATAGCCATGCTGAGGAAAGGAAATGAGGTGAAATGGACTATTGAGGCTTGAGAATATTTTGATCGGATCAAAAAGGCCTTGAATGAAGCACCTGTGCTCATCATCCCTGACTATTCCAAGGATTTTTTGATATTTTTCTTTGCCTCATTTGACACATTGGTTGTTGTTTTGCTATAGAAAAACACAGAGGGGTTTGAGCAACCTATTTCCTTTTTCAGAAGAGCATTGAGGGATGAAAAAATGAGATATGATATCATGGAAAAGTAGTCTTATGCTTTGGTTAAATCCCTCAAGGATTTCATAGTATATGTTCTGCATTCAAATATTGTTGCATATGTCCCTTCAGCCTCAGTGAAAGAGATATTTATCCAACCCAACATAGATGGGAAGAGGAGCAAATGGATTGCGAAAATTCTAGAATTTGACCTTGAAATGAAGCCCACTAAATTACTGAAAGGAAAAGGTTTAGCCAGGTTGTTGGCTGAATCAAATTTCAAATTTTTAGGGGTTAATTTCATGAACATAAACTAAGAAAATCAGCAAGTTGATTTTGCTAATGAAATCTCTCATATCAGCCGAAAGTTGGCAGAATACACTTGGTATAAAGACATCATATATTTTTTGCAGAAGTTGCAGCCTCCTGATGGTTTGAACAAGAACAAGGTGAGATCTTTGAATCTTAAAGCAATCAAATATTGTCTCATTCATCATGTCTTGTATTGGAAATATCCTCTAGGATTTCTTTTGAGATGTCTAGATCCAAAGGAGGCCCAAAAGGCCATGACTGATTTTCATGAAAACTTATGTGGGGGCCACCATTTTTGGATAACCATAGCCTATAAGATCCTCAGAGCTAGGTATTTCTGGCCTAGCCTTTTTACTGATGTTTGTGCAAAGATTAGAGCTTGTGTCAAATGCCAAATTGTTTTTGGAAATCAACAACTTAAATCTTTTCCTTCGAAGCCTGTAGTGGTTTATGGACCTTTTCAACAATGGGGTCTTGACTTCATTGGGGAAATCCATCCGGCTTCAAGTGGTCAAAATAGGTGGATTTTGACTGCCACTTATTACTTCACCAAGTGGATAGAAGCTATTCCTACAAGGAATGCCTCCCACAAGGTAATCATTAGTTTTCTTGAGGATATTATGTCAAGATTTGGTTGTCCAAGCATGATTGTTATTGACAATGTTGCCTCCTTCAAAGATGAACCATTGATCAAGTTCCATGAATAGTATGGGATTACATTAGACCATTCTACTCCTTGCTACCCCCAAGGAAATGGTTTGGCAGAGTCCTCTAACAAGAGCCTCATAAAGATCATTAAGAAATTGTTAGAAGACAACAAGAAAGCATGGTACTCAAAGATGAAATTTGCATTATGGGCTGAGAGAGTTACAACAAAGAGGTCACTTGTTGTTTCCCCTTTTCAGCTTGTATATGGAGTTGAGGACATCTTTCCTACTCATCTTGCCTTGCCTGTGGAAAAATTCCTCCAGGACTACCAAGGAGAACCTGATGATATGGTCAGGAGGATACAACAGCTAGTAGAAGTACAACAGACTAGGGAAAAACTACTTGACAAAGCATAGGACCATCAACAGAAGATCAAGAAATCCTTTGACAAGAAGGTAAGCAAAGAATATTTCCATCTAGGAGATCTAGTGCTCAAGTGGGATGCACCCAAGCAAGACAAAGGAAAACATGGTAAATTCGAAGCCTTTTGGATTGGTCCTTTCAAGATTTTTAAGGTATTTTCAAATAACACTTATAAATTGCAGAACTTGGAGGATTTCAAAGTTTCTGGTGGCCCTGTTAATGGGCACTTTCTGAAAAAATATTTTTCTTAAGCCATGATTGGCTTTCCATTCATTGTAAATGTCACTTTTCTTTTTATTTTTGTTTGAATAAGTGACCCCATAGCCCTAGGATAAGACATTGAAGTAGCTTGTTCTTGGCAGCTCATAGGGAGCATGTCATCCCCTATGGAGCCAATGTTATCAAATGAAGTTGTCATGGATCATTTTTCCCCTTAGGTTTTAATTTTTTCTCTTTAGTCTTTAGGTTTGTTTTATTTTCCCTTTGTGATTTTCTTCGGTTAGTCTAAAAAAATAAAAGTTTGGGTTTTGGTTCACATTTTTGGCCTACACCTATGTTTCATAGCCTAGTTCATTTTGTGGTTTATTTCTTGACTCTTCACTTGACTTGACATTAAGAACTCTTAACCCCATGAACACAACAACCTGACAAGTCACTCCATCCACTCATGCTCTTGATTCTTTCCACTATGTCCCTATGCTCGTTAAGGAGTCAAATCAAATTTTGAAAAGGGCATTGCCAACTCACTAGGTGTTTTTGTAACGCACCTTTGTACTTCATCTCCTTTCCATCATTCACCATCATCGGCTGATGTCATGTATTTTATTGTTTTCAGCACCCTTGTCTTCAAAAGGAATATTAGGATTTGATCATTTATGAGGATTATAATAGTTTACCAATTTGAAATCTTCCTCCTAAGCTCAGCGATGCTGAAACCACTAGTCCAAACAGAGCCACATATTGCGCTATGAGATTGATTTATCGAGTTGAATTGGAGGCTGAGGTAGATGTAAAAACACTATAGCTTGTTGCAGATATTTCACTTATTAGCCATAACGTCCAGGTACTTCATGAGCCTTTTTAGTTGTTTTGAAGAGCGTTAATATATATATTTCTTAACTTTTGGTAGCACCTAGCATTGCAAGCTACCAATTCTCCCACCAACCAACCTCTCTACGTCTTCATCAACACACTCCATAGCCATTTTCACGTTGATTTTTCCCTTCACTGGAACTCAAACCATTTTATTTAGACTTTGAGCACCCAGCCTTGGCTCTTAATACCCATACTGTGCTACTTAATTACTAAACCATGATAAAGATCCCCTATTCCAGTGTTTCCCATTCCTTATCAAACCTTTTCTATCCTCTATGTTCATAGCTCCAATAGTTAGCTCCCCCGTTTTCACTGAGACATGTTATAATTTCATCTTACAAATCTACTTGCAGTGAGGAGTTAGAAGCTCCTGTGTTTTTTAAAAGCTTTGATGACCTTGTATGGTGGCTTATTGAAAGTATAATCTTGAACAATGCAGTTTCCCTTCATACCATTTCTTAGAGTATCTTTCCATTATCTTTCAACCATTACACAAGTCTATTGTTAATCCAAAAGTGAGTTGGAGGAAAGCCATGAATGACCAATTAAGGATCACCTTCAAAAACTCAAAGACCTTTTCCTATGTTTCGTTTCTTTACCCCTCATAGCATTTTAGTATTTTGATCCCCTCCTTCTATCCATGGATACACCTCAAAAGAAGAAGTCTCACAAGGGAGGGACTATGGTTAGGAATGAACCTTCTGACATGCACCAGTTTGTTGTTGAGCCTATGGTCAGGGAGGCTTTTCAAAGGGTTGTTTGCCTCTCTTTTTATCAAAACATGTAGAGGGGATTCCCTACAATAGCAAGGCAGTTTACCTTAAACTTTGATTACATTAATTCCAAGGTAGGAAACCTTGAGTTTGAGGTATCTGATGCCACTACTGCAGCAACCATTGAGATACCCAACACTGGTGAGAGGTGGTTCAAATCCATGATTCTCAATGCATCCTTTTCCAAGGATTTCCTCAATCCAGACTATCAAAAAGATAATTTTCCTAAGGGAGTTCCTAGGAGCCACTTGGTTGAGCTTTTTGATAAAATTTTGAAGATTATCCAGAGATATTTCACATGTGACGGAATATTTAACATGATATACCAATATCACATAAGACTCTTTCTACATTTCACTGGCAAGGATTCAATGAATATCCTTTTTATATGGTAATAAGTATGGGAAGTATGTCTGATAGAGTCCAAGCCAAGTTCAAGGATGTGGACACTAGCTTTTTCCACTTTGGATTAATCAGGATGTTGGTTATGGAAGAGTTAAAGAAAAGGAGCATTTCTTGGAAACAATTTATTGTCTTTGTCAATATGCAACTAGATATAGCCTCTACCCCTCAATCTAGGATGTATATCCCTTTGACATCTAGTAATGTTTCCCCAATAGGAACAAGCAGGAAAAGAAAAATCAAAACTACTACCGAAGACAAAGAAACCCCTAAGGAAATTGAAGAAGAAGAGAGGGAGGTTCATCACTCCACACAAAAACAACTTTCACCTCCTGTTGCACCTAAATTGGAAGAAGTTCCTTCATCAACCAAAACCACATCCAAGAAGGGGAGGAAATTACATTTCCCTTCACATGTTCTAGCAGCTGAGACCAGAGTCGAGAGGCATTTTACTAGCTCATGAGCCCACAAATAAGTTGTTGAAGCAGGAGTCATACCCAAGGCTTCAGTACCAAAGAAATTTAAAGGTAACGATGAAGCCATTGAGGAGTCTATTGAGGTTATAACCAAAGCCTCTCTTCAGCAGAAAGATAAAGGTAAAGGTAAATCCATTGAGAAGCCTATTGAGGTTATCAACATCAACACTCCCCCTTGTAGAAAATGATGAGGTCCTATGAGGCTGCCATCTAAGGTCTGTCCTTGACCTTAGTATGGCTCTAAGTTTCAACTGTTTGGTTGTCTTCTTTTTCTATTTTAGGACAGAAAACAGTCATGTTACTTTCTGCTCAATGTTTTATAGGTTAAGTGCTCTTTTAAGGTGCCCTTGCAAGTGTTTTCTTCTCTCAATGTTAGCACATGCAATATAACTTAAAACACATAACACTACCTCTAGATCTTGAACTTTAAAATGCTGTTCTACACTTCTAAACATGCATAAATTTGACACAGGTATTTTTGGTCAACATGACCCTGGATAAAACCCC
>ML837924.1:0-24043 GCA_009831015.1 Picea engelmannii | reverse complement strand
TAAGTCAAAGTGAAATTAGAATCATAAAGTAAAGTATGAGGGTAAAAGTCTTCCCCCTTTGTGCTTAGAGACTCATAAGCACACGGGGACCACTTTCCAAGGTATCCAAATCTCAACACTCCCTCTTACCGAGGAAAGTGCTCATCACCACCAATCCGTCCCTGCAATGGACATGGTTTCCTCCTGGCATATGCTCAGTGAGTATGGTTGTACCCTGATTATTGAAAGTGGACTCTGTCACAGATCTACTCAATCTGCATGATCTATAAATGGCAATGACTCTCCATCTATCCAAGATCATCTAGATCTCGGCATCACACTGAAGATCTCCACCTTGGTCTCCCACCAAGGATTTCCTTCTACTCCTGGCCTCTCACCAAGAGTCTCTACTCTTGGAATCTCACCAAGAGTCTCCCGCTCTTGGTCTCTCACCAAGAGTCATCAACTTGGCCTCTCACCAAGTCACCTCCACCTGAAGTGGATCTAGAACCTGATATGCCCGTCTCATAAGCCATGTGAGGCTCAAGCCTCTGTGTTGCCCTGCTGCTCCTCCTCCTCATCCTCTGATGCACTGAAGCTGTAGCACCATCTCTCTGTCTACTCGACTGCTCTGAAACTGTAGCTATACTGGGTGGACCAGTCACCCACTCTGAATCTGTCCAAGGACACTGAGTCTGATCTCCCTCTGAATCACTGCTGTGATTCAGGTAGTCCTCATCAACTTGGTCTCCCCAACTGATGCTGGATGGTGTAATGGTAGATAAAGTAGGAATGAATGCACACTCTCTAGCAAATTGATCACTAAACTCCATCTCCTCTGCTGTCGCTGCTCACCCATCTTGCTGCTTCTTCTTCTTCTTGTTGGGACACTGTCCTACATAGTGACCCATCTCTCCACAAGAAAAGCATCTCACTATGCTCATGTCTCTCCTCTGATTGTTTCCCTGACCACTGCTACTCTCTGCTCCTCCTCCACTCCTCTGTGGCTGGCCCCCAGTCTTAGGACCTTGCTGACCTCCATGGCCAATCTTCTTCTTGCCCTTTGTCCAAAGAGAAAGTTCCTCATCACCAGAAACTGTCTGCTGCTACTGCTGTTGTCTAGGAGCCTCTGATGCTAATCTGATCTCCTCCTGGGCGAAGTCATCCCACATCCTCTCCCATGTGGGTAAGGTCTCTCTCGCAACAATGCCCTGAATAAATGGAGCCCACGGTTTTGTGAAGCTGTGCAAAGCTTGCCTCACCAAATATTTGGGTACAGTGACCTCTCCGACGGCTCCAAGCTCGTCTCTGATCTGAGTGAATCTAGCAAGGAATGAAGTCACTGACTCATCCTTGAGCATGCGAATGCTCCTGAGTCGATCATGAAGAACCATCTTCTGGTTCTCATTTGAGCTCTCGTATAGGCTACATAAAGATGCCCACATATGATATGCATGAGCCTTCCCTGTCACATGGGGTATAATGTGATCCCGGACTCCATCAAAAATAATCCTCTTCGCCTTGTTGTTCCTCTTCCTATATTCTGCCACCAAGACGGGAGAAGTAACAGGAATAGCAGGAACAACCGCCTCGACTATATCCCATAGCTCGAGGTCCTCCAAGATGAAGACCATCCTGGCCTTCCATGACGACCAATTGCTAGCCCCGGCTAGCCTATCCTCCGCACGCATCTGAGATAATGACATGTCTGCCAACTTTGCTCACTCTGATGCTCCCAATGCAAAGGAACGTTGCCTCACTCCTGTCAACACAGGTGTGAAAAGAGGCAAGCAAATCCACAACCTCACTCAAAATCTCTAGGTGTGAAAAGAGGTCGTCTCTACAGCCTCACTCCTGTCCATGCAGGTGTAAAAAGAGGCTGTCCACAAGTGTCAAAAATCAGCCCAACAAATCTGCCCACAACTGTCCACCAACACTGTAAACTAGCTGTCCAAAATCTGCCCTGAGCTGTGCAACTGGCAATGAAAGAGAGGTACCTTCAAATCTGAATTTTACCCACTGTTTTGGACTGTAAACTTTCTGTCCAAAACAGCCAACAAATCTGATATAAAACCTTCTCCAAACTGCCCAAAAAGTGCTCCAAAATCAGCAAGTCTAAGCCACCTTTAGCTTTGATACCATGTTGAAATTCTGAGGTCCTATGAGGCTGCCATCTAAGGTATGTCCTTGACCTTAGTATGGCTCTAAGTTTCAACTGTTTGGCTGTCTTCTTTTTCTGTTTTAGGACAGCAAACAGTCATGTTACTTTCTGCTCAATGTTTTATAGGTTAAGTGCTTTTTTAAGGTGCCCTTGCAAGTGTTTTCTTATCTCAATGTTAGCACATGCAATATAAATTAAAACACATAACACTACCTCTAGATCTTGAACTTTAAAATGTTGTTCTACACTTCTAAACATGCATAAATTTGACACAGGTATTTTTGGTCAACATGACCCTGGATAAAACCCCCCCGGGGAAAACCAGTTTGGGATATATGTCTATATAATTGTGATTAAAGCAAGAGATACAACAAGTAATGAAATACAATGGAACCTGTATACATAGCAAGCTCCTCACGAGACTTGCAAGAAGAACCAGAAAGAGAAGTGCCCAAACTGTGGTGCACCCTCTTCCTTTGTTGCCCTCTGTGTTGAACTGAGGCGCCCAAGCTCATTTGTTGCCCAATGAAGAAATCCCTCCACAGAAATGTCCTCTCATGTGCTGCCTCTCCACTGAAACTGTCAGAGCTCAAATCCTCCAAGAAGATCTGCTACCAGGTAGCTACCAGTCATCTCAACCCATGCACCCTCCTCCTAGCAGAAATGATCACAATAAATAAACTGAGACAGAATCTGGCTATCTCTCACCATGAAAGCATGTGCCCTCCTCCTAGTCTCCTCATGCATCAGACCTCAACTGGATCTGACAAGAACTCCTCTCCTGGTGAGCATCAGAAGAAATCAAGTGCGCCCTCCTCTCAAGATGCGCCCATCCTCCATAAAAATGCTCCTGACAAGAAAGGGAAGCTAAGGCTCCATGGATGAACTCACCATGAAAGCTCCAAGCTCCAAGAGTTTATCTCAAACCCTCAAGGGTTTTTGGCTCAAAATCCTCATGAAGTGCGCCCCTTCTCCTCCTCAAGATGTGCACCCTCCTCCTCTTCCTCACAATTCTCAAGTGAAGAATGAGTCTCCAAAATGCCTTTACCCTCTCTTTAGCCTCCTCATGCCAACCCTAAAATATCAATGGCCTAGATTAGATCTATCCAAGTCTAATCAATGGGTGAGATCAACTCCAATAATCTCACTTAAGGAAACCCACTTTCCTTATTTGCTTTATGTCTATTAATTCACCCACATTGTGAATTAATTGTCACTTTATGACTTAAGTGACATATTTCACTTTTGACTTAAAACTCCTAAGTCAAAGTGAAACTAGAATCATAAAGTAAAGTAAAGTATGAGGGTAAAAGTCTTCCCCCTTTGTGCTTAGAGACTCATAAGCACATGGGGACCACTTTCCAAGGTATCCAAATCTCAACACTCCTAACAATCCCACTTTCAAAATATTGATTAGACAACTCAGGGATGCTAGAAAGGAAGTTGCTTGTTTGAAGGAAGAGAGCTTGACTGAGAGAAGAAACATGAAGGAGCTCATGGACATGTACATTGAAACCCTTGATTTGGCAAGGTTTACAACAAGAATATTCTTACCTCTCCATAGACAAATTAAGACTCTGTACAGGCAAAATAGAAGCATTCAATCACAAAACAGAAAGCTCAAGGAGGAATTGCAACCCTTCAAGAATGATTTAGCTCAGAGGAACTTAAATGTTCTAGTACAAGATGCAATAGAAAGAGATGAACCTTCACTAGAGAATAGTACCCCTACTAAATAAATAGATGCTTCCATGATAGAGGAAAATCCTCATGAAACAAGGAAGAGTGCTAGATTGAGGAAATAGATGGAGGGTATGACAGATCCATTTTTTAGGGTGGTTGCTTTTGCAATCTTGAAGTGTTCAGGAACGTATAATATTTTCACCTATACAGGAATCTATAGGATCCTCATCCATCGACTAATATTTTTGAGTTTTTGAAAGGGTGGCTACATCACACACAAAAAACACAGGGATTTCATAGCGCCTAGCGCTACGAAATATCCTACACAGAATGCTCTGTGGCTGTGCTACAGAATATACAAAGAATCTTTTCAAAGGGCGCTATGGAATCTGCAGAGAAGCTTTTCAAAGGAGCGTTACGGAATCTACAGACCATTTTATATGAAGGTGATACAAAATCACCTAGCCAAGCATAGGAAGGGCACTATGAAATCTATAGAGCAGTTATATAAAGGGCATTATAGAATATGCAGAGCATCCTTTGAAAGGAGCATTATAAAATTGGCTACCATAGAAAGAGATGAACCTACACTAGAGAAGAGTACCCCTACTAAAGAAAGAGATGCTTCCATGATAGAGGAAAAGCCTCATGCAACAAGGAAGAGTGCTAGATTGAAGAAATAGATGGAGGGTATGACAGATCCATTTTTTAGGGTGGTTTCTTTTGCAATCTTGAAGTGTTCAGGAAGGTATAATGTTTTCACCTATATAGGCATCTAGAGGATCCTAGTCCATCAGCTAATATTTTTGTGTTTTTGAAAGAGTGGTTGCATCACATAGAAAAACACAGGGATTTCGTAGTGCCTAGCGCTGCAAAATGTCGTACACAGAATTCTATGTGATTACACTACAGAATATGCAAAGAAGCTTTTCAAAGGGCGCTACGAAATATGCAGAGAATCTTTTCAAAGGAGCACTACAGAATCTATAGACCAGTTTACAAGAAGTCGCAACAAAATCACCTAGCCAAGCACATGAAGGGAGCTACAGAATCTATAGAGAAGTTATAGGAAGGGTGCTACAAAATATGCAGAGCATATTTTCAATGGAGCACTGCAGAATTGACTACCATATGCACTACCAAATGGCGCTATGAATTGGCCATTACATTCAAATGTTTGAATTCATGACTCCTTGAATTTGATGATGTGGAGGGAACCAAAGATCAACAAGTGGCAGATGGGGAACAATATACGAGCTTGAAGGACACATGGCACTAGATAAAGATGTGCTCAACTACAATACATTTAATTCAATGTTTGTTAGAGTGGTTTCCAACATGGCTCCTTGATTTTATCAGTTTGTTAGATCTGTTGGTACAGATGTTATAATTGTAGTTTTTTGTGGAGGATCCTAGGATAGGAATTCCAGCACACACCTCTAGTTGTTGACCACTTTTTTTTATTACAAATACATATGATGAATTATTTGATAGGTTCGAATGGTTGAGCAAAGCTCCCTTTTGCAATATTTTGACTAAGCAAAGTTTTTATCTTGTTATGTATGAGATCTGAGACATTTTCATTAATAGAAGTCAGTTTTATTTCATCATCTTGTTGCCTCTTATTCTGAAATCATCATCATTGGATGATCCATGTGAGATGTTGTGGTTGTGTTATAATGGATGTTTGATTATAATGTTTCTATGAATTTTTTTCATTGTTTTAAACTTTAAGTTCAAGAAGTTCTTTTGACTCAGTTTTTCTTCTCTTGGTTGTTTGAAGGCCTGATGCTTATAGCATACCTATCCACCTTTCTCACTAATTCTTCCTCCTATTCACCTTTACCCTTAAACCATTGACTGAATTTAATCAAAACCTCATTTGCTTATGCATGCTAGCCCATATTTCTGTGTTAAATTGACTCATATGCTGAGTTTTGTCCATTTGGTCTTTAATCACTAATTCACAGTCATAAACCTTTGATGGGTATTGGGCTTATCCTCTTGCAATCTGAGGGTGATTCACAGTGATAACAAAATGCACGGCCAGACATCCACACATCGACCAATATCTAGTAGAGATGGTGACATAGATGAGGTTGGTGATGTGGTTCATATGGGTGCATTTCCTGGAGCTAGATGTGTATTGTGTGACTATCACGGGGACCCTTTCGTGCACATTTTTGGTCGATGATAACATAATTATATTAAAACAAATAAGAATTCCATGTCGTTTTTCATACTTTAACTATTTCATGTTTTCCATATCAAACATAAATCATCGAGATTATTATTTTTAAATTAATGATCATATATTTTTCCATCTAAGAAGCAATCATTTTTATAGGTACCTGGAGAGCAAGGCCTTGTTGATTTTTTGGGCAACCGTATGCAAGAGGTGGAATTTCCATAATTCCAACCTCAAAAATGAACTTTTGGATTATCTTGAAGGTATCTTTGGAGTAGAGACCTTCAATAAAAAAGTGGTCGCCTTTGCAGTGGGAGAATATTTAAAATATATGAGCGATGTGTATAGAATAAACTTGGTTGCTAACCCTAGGTATGATCACCCTCCATCGATTCCAGAGAGGGAGTGGAAGGCACTCATTGATAATTCAATAGAAAATAAATTAAGAAAAACATGAGAATAAATAACTGGTACCCCAAGGTAAATTGCAACATTTTGATTTCAATACCTTTAATTTTCCTTAGATCTAAAGAAAAGTGTGGTATATAACATACTAGAAAATTTTGATGATAGGTTGTCTGACACTTCGAAGGAAACCAGAGCAAGGATTTCGAAACATGGCTAGCACATGCTAGGCCAGGGAAGCTACTCAAGGTTACAGTCACAAATCGTAAGTTCCCAAACATATTAACAATATTATTTGTATCACCTTACAACTTTCAGGTAATTTCATCCAATAACATTACAAATACATAATATTATGCAATGTAGGGTGATGGCTTTGGAACTGAAACCACAGAGGAAGACCTTTGAATTGGTTACAAATATGACTATAAATTTTTGGTTGATCATAGGAAAGGCATGGGTCAAACCCAATATATAGTTTGTGGGATAAGGTAAATAAAAATCAGCCCACATTAACATTTCATTACTTATAAAATACATCTTTGTTTTAATCAGGGGAGGAACACTATCTACGAAAACATTAGTACATGACAACAATGCATTGATAGTGCAGTGTAGCCAGAAGATCATGGTGCTCCTACGAATCCCCATCCCAGTGGGGTGCAACCTAAGGACGTTTCTGGGACTAAGGCCCACAACGATAAAATGGCTTTATATTAATCATATACTTAATAGTTTTGTACTTTTAATTTTTATTACTTGTACATTTATGGTTTTGTCCTTATATATTTTGTAATTTCAATGTTAGAAAATATCATAGTTGAGCCTCCTCGACCTTAAGATCAAGAGTACAGGGCATCCATTCCAACGGTGCCCACTAGTGGACTAGGTAAATAATTATATTGCAAAGGATTTTTTTTTAATATTAATGAACTACTTCAATTATATTTAAAAATTAGCCATATAAATTTAATATTTATTGTTTTGGTAGGTGATGGCCCCTTAAATCAACCTCTACATCATGTGTACAAGACTAGGTGTGCTCGACATGAGAGGAATGAAGCAACATCAGTTGTTGAAGAGCCCCTAGAAAATGAAGACATGGAGGTTGATGAATTACTTAAGAACTGGAATAGAAAACTAAAGAAGACTAAAAGAAATTTATGATGTATAATAATTTTATACGACAGATCAATGTATATTATATAGCTAGTATATTTGGAACATATTTTGGATGATAAATATCATTTATAAAAACACTTTTTTTATGACATATTCCTTTGAATGATAAACCTCATTTATAGATTTACAATCACTTTTTATCAATTTTGAATATTTTTATGCACATTTTTTATTAGAATATATATTGGGATTGGGGAATTGAGAGTGATGTGACAGTGGGGAGGGGGCATAGGATCTTCCACCTTCACTTGGTTGGCCCTATTCAGTAGAGAAAAAATTGTTGGAGTTGTTTATTCTTGGATAAAACCTCTCTAGATCCAATAGAGCAACAACATAGTCAATGTTGATTTCATTGTTGGTCCTTCAGATCGAGGGAGGTTTTCTCCAAGATCAGATGACTCCAATAAATTATTCTCGAAACCAAGAGGAAATTATTCAAGTTGTCACATCCGACATGCACATTCCTTCGATATATAGTGTTCATGATATGTGATTCATCATTGTTGAATGCTTACATGTTTACAATATTAATCACAATGAATCTTTCTACATTTGATCAAGTCAATTAGTTAGTTATCTGTATAACAATTTTTTCTTGTAGTATTTTGTGCCCAAAATTTTGTAGGTTTTAGAAGAATAAATAATGAATAAGTGAAATCAATTCAAGATGTGGATCTACTTCAAACATAGGACCTCAGGTAAGTTCATCATGTTTTCTTTCTCAAAAGTTAATTACTTTTATCAGATTAGTTACAGATTCTTCGATTATCATTATTATTATTTTTTACATATAAATAAAGTCATCTTTCAATGTCTATGCTTCTGAATATAAATATGAAGGTTTTTAATATACATAGTGATAAGAGGTTTTGTATATCTATCTTAACCGTTTTTTAATTTAGTATTTGATTTTGTTTTTGGCTTTTTATTTATTTATTTTGATTATCTCTCATATTTTCCTTATCTTTTGTTGTTTTAATTTATATTCATAAATCCATCTATGTTGTTAGTTTAATGGTAGATTGTGGTTCTTATGGAGTCAATGGTGTTGTTTCTTTGATGTTTATTCATAATTCCATCTATCCCATTATATTCTTTTATTGATTTTTAGTAAATGGTGTTGTTGCTTGATATATTCAATGTAAAAGAAAGGTAAGAACAACCAAGTGTTTTCATAGAAAATCAATCTTTATAATGTATTCAAGACAATCAAGAAGATACTAAGAAAAAAAAATCACATATAAACTTGGGGAAATAAGAAAATCGATACTAATAAAACTTTCTATTAAAATGCATTCCACAAAAAAAACAATCGTGAGTCTTAAGTAATATTTTGTGGAAGCATGTTGTTTTATGTAGAAGAAAGCAACAACATGACTTGGATGAATGTCACTCAATTGTAAATATACAATATCACTTCAACTTGAAGGAAAACAAGTGCAAGGAACCTCAAAGAGAGAATTCCAATTCAAAGTAAGTCTCCATGAAATTAAACCAAATTTACTTCAACCCACATGAGTGTAGGACCTTTTTGCATGCCTCCTATATTTAAAAAAAAAACTTCATGAATGACTTCTAGACTAACCAAGTGATATCATAGGATCCAATTGTTTAGGGGAATAGTTTCATAAAGATATTGGATATATCATAAAAGCCAAGTGCTTAGGGGAAGAGCTGCATAAAGCTCTTGGAGAGTATAATGATGTGAGAAAAAATTTATTTGTACATGAGTGTAGTTCTATCCTATGTCATTTCCTTATTGTTTCTAATCACACTCATTGATGAAAGGAATGCCAAGTGGTCCCCTTCCTTATCTCACAACAAAATACAAAAGTATAGTAAATATAATGTATAAAAGTGGAAAAGAAATAGTCATGAATATCATTGATAAAGAGGGAATCACAAAACTAGTCCACTCATTCTCATTAATAAACCATATTTACATATAAAATGAATTTGCACCTTAGCACCTTACTTGAAATTTAGCCTCTACAACTATCACATATATCAATCTATGTAACTTAACCTTCAACCTTATTCTTTGCACCTATCTTCTTCTTCTTCTTTTAATCTCTCTTCTTAGTCGTGTCCTCTCATATTGTGTGAGTCTCCTCATTAATGATGTCATCAAACCTAATATCCTTCAATCTCTCCACCTTTATATATGTCTCCACCACTAACATATAACTAACACATCCATGTAGGTTGTAAAATCTTCCTTCTTGATGGTTTTATAAATTACTATTAGTATTCCTCATGAATCTGTTAAACTACATTGTACACCTTCATGTGCAAAACCTTCTTCTATTCATCCTACTCTTGAACCTATTTATTGTGCACCATCCTTAGTTGTGCCTTTCCCAGCCTTCATTTGTGTTGACTTCCTGCTACATATCTTGTTTGGATCTTGCTCATTGCTACCTTGCACACATATGTAAAATCTAACACATGTTCGCACATACTCTCCTTTTGTGCCTAGATGCAAAAATGCCTTTTCTCCTATCAAAAATGCTCTTGCATCAAATTCCCCTTACCAATCAGAACTTGTGGGCCTAAGTGATTAGAATATTGAAGCTAAAATACATGTGATGGAAAGAAGATTTTTGTAAATGTCATCTCAAATGGCTTCACCAATCTCCTTGACTAGTTGAATATTACGGGTATAAATGTAGAACTTGTAAATGGAAATAAATACAGACATGCACCTATAAACTAGAGCTATGTTGAACTCCTAAGTAACAATAGCTAGCACCTTTGATAGTCTTGATTGATATTATTCAATATTTGAGGAGCTCAAAGAGAAAGGTAAGGTATCTATCTATTAGTGAGTTGACACCCCTATGGGTAGGGAGTTCCTTTCCTTGAGTGATAGAAAATTTGTACTAATGGGATACTAATGCATTTTTACTATTCATACGCTTTTGGGGGACAATGATTTGGAGAGTGTTATGGATCATTGAATTGTTATGAGTAGATGAACTAGGGAATCAAATATTTATAAGTTGTTAATGAAATCCTCCCAAGGCATAGTGATAACATGGGTATCTAAATAACAAGACCTTTGAGTCGTGATCTTAGCTAGCTCAAAATTAGATGTATTTTAACTCCTAATAGTTTCCTAATAGCGTAGTATAAATAGTTTTTATGCTATCCTAATCAATTTTCCACATATTTCCTAATCAATTTTCCACATATGTCTTAGTGCCTCTCTCAACCTTCCTTTATTTTGTAACATTCATTGTTAAAAGGAACAAGGAAATTGTGGCTAGTCACTCTTGTTTTAATTATAAAAGCAGTTTGTAACTATGAACAACCTCATTTCCCTATAAATGGATAAAAAGGGGATGAAAAACTAAATGTTTATTACTTTAGTATGTAAAAGTAGTTTTTTAACTACGAATTTCTTCATTTCCATATAAAGGGATAAAAAGGGGATGAAAATGTGGAAAACATAGGTATTACCAATATTTGGCTAATTATTTCAGGGGAAACTTAAGCTCATATTTCAATCTACTTATATTATCTTGGATATGAAATCATTGAATGATGGAATGAGTTTTCAATCTACTTATATTATATTGGATATGACATCATTGAATGATGGAATGAGTACCCATAGAGGTTCAAAGATCATTCAGGAAAGATATTTCCTCCTCTAAGTTTGAGGTGTACAAGTAGTTTAATTTTTTACTTATTCTGATACAATCTCTTTGGTTGTTTCTAATCTTTTAATATTTTCATAATCATTTTCAAACTGGAGGGTCAATGCTCATTTGAAACAGAATCTTGCTCATTTTTCTCTTTATTTTTATTTCATCTTTCACTTATAAAGTTTTGAAAACTTTGAGGCAAGGCGAGGTAAAACTTGTAAATTTTTACCTAAAGCTTGCTCATTTTTCTTCATATTTTGATTTCATATTTCACTTGTAAAGTTTGATAACTTTGGGGCAAGGCTAGGTAAAAATAGTCCAACCTTTTTCATAATGTTTCCAATATTTTTGTCATGCTATGAATGCAATCTATTAATTATTGGTCATATTTGTTGTATTGTCATCACTTTTTAAAGTACTTCAGTTATTTTCCTCAATGGAGTATTGTTATTTATTATGTCCTTGTAGGGACATATAGTAATCACACAAAAGCATTAGTTTGTCTATACAAGCATGTAGTTTTTTGAAAAGCTAATGTTTGGCCTATGTTTGGATTTTTAATAGTAAAATATTTTTTGGTAAAAAATATTTATTTAACATTTGATTGGGTCTGCCCTAGTGGTGTTTCCCTCAAGCCCTAGTATGGGGGTTCTAGTGGTGGTAAAACTTGAACATACTTAATAGGCTATGTATAGTATAGGACATAGATTGTCAATAATATTAACTCTCATATTCAGTGTGTTTCAAGTCATATCTCCTATGACACATGCCTCCCTAAATTTCCATATATATTATGATGTGTAGAAAGTAAAAATGAATTATGTTTCTATGGGGGACATATAGTTTTGGAATTGATGGATTAAAATGACCCTACATGGCTTGATTCTTATCCCTTCTTAAAGTTCAACATAGGCCCTAATTAAAAAAAATTATGCTATGTTTGGATATTGTATTTTTATGCATTATGATTGGGTGTTAAGATGATAACATATGCTTTAGGGATATATGTTTGAGAGGGGGTAGCGGGAAATAATAATCCACATTAACTACGGTGAAAGAATTAAGTTGGTGACTCAATTAACAATTAGTTTATCGATTATGTATTTGTTCGATATGTGATCAATTTGAAATAGTAATTTACCATATTTTTTGTGGGTTCATGTTCATTCCTTTAATGCCAATATTAATGTAAGGATTTAAGTCCGATCCACAAGGAAGGAGAGTGTAACATGAGCAAGGTGTCTCTATCCTACCTCACATTAAGTTATTTCATCTATAAGTTTGTCCTTCCATTTTATTAAATATGTTTTATATGGTGTACCATGTGTATTGAAAACCTTCTCACCTATCACTTCCTTAAACTATTTTTTCTTCTTCTTGGGCATATGGTTGCATTAATCATCTTTCATGCCTTCCCTAGTGCATAATCTTATGTCACTTTGTAATCTTAGATATCCTTCATATTGAATATCAATAATTGTCAAATTCTTTATGAAATTTCACCTTGTATACATTAGATATTTTGTTATTCTTAATCTCATTTTTTTTCAATACTTAGATCCCGTCGCACTGGCGACGAATTTTATCGTAAATGGCATTGATATTTCGTCGATGGTATTGAAACTTCATCCCCCAAATTCATTGGATAGTCTGTCTCACGGGCGATGACCTAAGGTCATATTTCGTGCGATAACCTAGTTAGGTCATCTTCCGTGCGACGACCTCGTTAGGTCGTCCTTCGTGTGATGACCTATTTAGGTCATATTTCGTGTGATGACATATTTTAGTCATATCATGTGCAATGAACTAAATCGATCATCTATCATGTGACATGAAATTTAAGTCATCTCATAGGAAACGACTTAAGAAGGTCGTCTCCCTTGCGATGACAGTGATATAACATCCTTAGGTCGTCTCACAGGAGACGATATCCTTAGTTCATCACAATTTATATGACACATGATACAATGTTTGAGGGGTCAAATATTCATCGCTATCTCCACGACAAAACATCACATGCACGTCGAAATCATTTTTGAAAAATGAACCAAATTCTTGTGTTGATTATTTGAAGTGTGTGCTTCTCTCTTGTGTATGTGTCTTCCTGTTTTATTTTTCATTTAATTTGTAACCTACATATACTTAATTGGAAAGTAAGGGTTGTGAATTCATCTAGTTTTGATGCTCTAGATCAAGCAATTAAGTATTGCAATTTCCTCTAAAAAACAAAGTCAGAATTCATCTTGGTTGATGCTCTGAATGTAGTTTATAATAATACTAATTTTGGAGCATTTTGGATCCTCCTATATCAATTTATGATAAAGTACACATTGTGGAAGTATGTTGTCCAATCCTAGCTTATACAAATGGCTTGCGATTAGCTAATATTCAAAAGCACAGACTAGTAAGTGCCTCTTCTGAGTTGCGGAATACCCATCAGGCATAGTATCGGTAGTGAGAAACAATGCAATGTCAGAGAGGTAATCAAGGATCCTCAATCTTAAAAAGATCTACATATAGGATCTAATCATCTACAACTCTTCCACTCTCTACTGATTTTAATCGAGATAGATGATTGGGGTCAACATTTAATTTTCATGGCTTGACAATGAATTCAAATGAAAACTCTTGAAACAACAACAACCATCTACAAATTCTTCCTTCGAACATGGGCTTATTGATTAGATATGTTAGATCTGAATGATCAATAAAGAATTTAAAATGACCTCCTCACAAATAGTGTCTAAATTTTTGCAAAGCATAAACCATTTCCAAACCTTCCCATTTGGTGGTAGTGTAGTTGTGCTTGGCTTGAGAAAGCTTCCTGCTAGAAAAATAGGGTGATCTATATGTTGGGTATGTGTTATATTATTTGCACGACTAGATTTAATGTATTCTACATTGCATCGAGCACATAGGGGGGTTTGAGGGGTGGCACTAGGCCCCCCCTTCAGGGGTTCGAGGGCATCGCCCCCGAGAATTTTTTCTTACCTCGCTTTTCGTGTCACCTCAATTTTCATGTCCATTGTTAGGCAGGTTTTTGGCACATGGATTTTGTCGATAGTTGTCTATTTTTTGTTACAGAATTAGGGTTGTTGACTAATCCAGGTCATTGGGTTAGGGTTTTGGATGTCGTTGGATCCTATATGTATATTGTATTGTAAACAATGTATTACTATGAATGGATATAGAATATTTTGGTTTTCCTGGTTTGGGTTTCGAGGGAAAGAATCTCTTTGTAACGTTTGTATTCTCCATTGTATCGTTTTTGTTGTTTTATTGAAAATATGTTTGCAGTAAAATATTGTACAAGGTTAAAATATACATTTTTTATGAGAGATTTGTTGGCTTCAGGGGGACACCTTTGTGGTCAAGGGTTTGGCTCGAGACTGTGATAAGCCTTGTTACATTGGGATATCTATGGTATTGATTTTTCAAGTGAAACGAAATGGCGAGCAGTTCGAAAATGGAGATCAAGAAGTTTAATGGGAAATTTTTTGAGTTGTGGAAGCTCAAGATGGAATACATGTTGGTGGATAGAGATTAGTGGATCATGGTGGATCCAGGTACTACAACTATAGGAACTTCAACAGATGACTGAAAAATGTTGGATCGGAAGGCGAAGAGCACAATCCGATTCTGTCTCTCAGATTCAGTATTACAAAATGTGTCAGAGGAAGATATATCCAAATATTTATGGGATAAGTTGGGGAAGTTTCATTAGTCTAAGCCCCTAGTAAATAAACTATTCTTGAGAAAGAAGTTGTATAACCTAAGGATGAGAGATGGAGACTCAGTGGAAAAGAATTTGAATGCCTTCAATACTGTGGTAAGTCAGTTAGTATCTATTGAGACTAAAATTTCAAATGAAGATGTGTATCAGTTTATTGTTCTCTTTACCATACTCGTGGGATAGTATGGTTGTGACCATAGGTATTAATACAACTGCCTTGAAGTCTGATGAAGTGGTATCATCCTTGTTGTCGAAAGAGATGAGACGAAATAACATGGAAGGACATAGCACAGATGCATTATTTGCAACAGAACGCTCCTAAGAAAGTAATAGATATAAGTCCTCAAGTCAGAGATCTAAGTCTAAGGGAAGATATAAGTCTCTCGGAAAGTTTGTAAAGGTATGCTAGAGATGTGGAAAAGAAGGGCACTACCAGAAGCAGTGTAGATCCAAAGTTGAGAAAAAGAAGGGATCTGAAGAATCTCCTTTTATATAATAAAAGACCTCCAAGGAAGAAGGAGGGGATGTGTACTTGGATTCTTTAAAAATACATGCATACCATGAGGCATGGTTGGTTGACTCAGGTGCATCCTTTCATATGACTCCCCATGGGGAGTGGTTCTGTGAATATGAAAGATATGATGGAGGTAATGTTTTCCTAGGTGATGACTCGACAACTAGGATCATAGGTCGAGGAAAATTCAAATTGAGGCTCATATGTGGAAGGATTATAACACTACATGGTGTTCTGCACATCCCAGGATTGACCAGAAATTTTATTTATGTAAGAAAAATGGATGATGCAGGGGTAAAAACAATATTTGAAAAGGAAAATTGCATGATGGTTTAAGGAGTAATGGTGTTGCTGAAGGGAGTTCGGTTTGGAACTCTATATAATCTTAAAGGAAGCACTATTAATGATGGGTGTAATAGTTCAAGTGTTCCTGATATTAGAGTTGAAGAAGAAAGAACTCATATAGTCTCTGGAGAAAAGGTTATGATGTGGCATCAAAGATTGGGGCATATCAGAGAGAAGGGTCTTCAACTACTACACGATAAAGGTATGGTTGAAGGTATGTTTAACTTCTCCCTGGATTTTTATTTCTGTGAACATTGTGTCTATGAAAATTAGAATCAGGTAAGATTCCCCTCTAGTACAATGAGGGTAGAAGGAATTTTATAGCTAGTTCACAATGATGTGTTTGGACCTGTGTCGGTTCCATCATTGGGAAAATATGTGTACTATGTCTCATTTATAGATGAATTCTTGAGGAATACTTGGATATATCTCCTCAGGAAGAAATATGAAGTCTTTGATAGGTTTAAAGAGTTTAAGGCTCTTGTTGAGAATCAAACAGAAAAAAGAATTAAGGTGTTGAGGATAGATAATGGCGGATATTTCCTGCGAGAATGGATTTGAAGAATTATGTAAAAAGTGCGATATATAAAGGAAGAATACTACTCCATGTACACCTCAAAATAATGGATTTGCAGAAAGGATGAATAGGATGTTGATGGGAAAATAAAGGTGCATGCTCACTGGTGTCGGGTTAGGGAAAGAATTCTGGGTAGAGGCAGTGGGTATTGCATGTTACCTGGTCAACAGATCACCCTCATCAACGTTGGATGACAAGACTCCACAAGAGGTATGGACTGGTAAGAAACCTTCTCTCACACATCTCAAGGTATTTGGTTGTGAGTCCTATGTTCATGTTCCAAAGGAAAACATGAGTAAGCTAGATAAGAAGGTTGAAAAATGTATATTTATTGGGTATAAAGATGGTCTCAAAGGTTATAAGCTTTGGAACCTAGAAACTAAGAAGGTTGTGTATAGCTGAGATGTGGTATTTAGATAAATGAAGGATGTTGTTAAATAGGAAGTCCTACCAAGTAAGGAAGAACCAAAGAAAATAGAGTTTTATTTAAAGGAAGATGAATCAAACTCTACAGAAGAACAAGAATTAGAAGTAGATCCTCATATTCCAATATTGAGGAGATCGGTTCGAGAAATAAGGATACCAGAAAGGTATACTCCATCTAATTTCCGTTCAAATTTTGCCTTTTCTATTACTGATGATGATCCTAGAACTATCAGGGAGGCAGTAGCTTCAAAGGATGGAAATCTCTAGAAAGAGGCCATGGATGAAGAATTGAAAGCCTTGGATAAGAATAAGGCTTGGGATCTAGTGGAGTTTTCGAATAGAAGAAATCTCATTGGTATAAAATGGGTATTTAGAAAGAAGATGAATACAAAAGGCAAAGTGGAGAAATACAAAGCTCGGTTAGTAGCAAAGGGTTATTCCCAGGTTGAGTGAATTGATTTTGGTGAGATTTTTTCTCGTGTTGCCAAGTTAATTTCTATAAGATTTTTATTATTTAATGTTGTTGCAATTGATTTTGAAGTAGAATAGATGTATGTGAAGATAACGTTCCTACATGGGGATATGGAAGAAGAAATCTATATGAAGTAGCCAGAAGGCTTTGTTATGAAGGGAAAGAAGGAGCTGGTATGCAAGATGAAAAATTCCATCCATGGTTTAAAACAATCACCAAGGATATGGTATCAAAAATTTGATACTTATATGCTCAGACTTGGCTTCACAAGAAGCAAAGAGGATCATTGTGTGTATTTTAAATTAATTGGCGATCATTTGATTTATTTGTTCTTGTATGTGGATGACATGTTGTTGAGAGGAAACAACAAGGAGATTATCCCATATGTGAAAACTAAGTTGTACTCTAAATTTGACATGAATGATCTCGGTGCTTCAAATTTCATTTTGGAAATGGAAATTAAAAGAGATCGAAAAAAGAGGAAACTCTGGTTAAATCAGACAAAATATGTTGAGACAATATTAAAAAGGTTTAATATGCAGGAATGTAAATCGGTCAAGGTCCCTATTCATGTTGGTGTAAATTTATTTGTGGATCAGTGTCCCAAGACACAGGAAGAGGAGGAGGACATGTCTCATGTTCCATATGACAGTGTAGTTGGTATTTTGATGTATGCAATGGTCTATACTAGACTGGACATTGCACATGCAGTGGGAGTTTTAAGTAGGTATATGTCAAAACTAGGGAAGGAGCATTGGACAGTAGTAAAAAGGGTTTCCAGGTATTTTCATGGCACTGCTAACTATGGATTGTTCTACCAAGAAAGACCAGGATTGGAAAAATTGTTGGACATATATGGATTTGTGGATGCATACTAGGCCAAATATCTGGATCGTAGGAGATCTACAAGCGGTTTTGTGTTTAACATGTTTGGAGGAGCAATCAGTTGGATGAGGAAAAGGCGGGTTGTAGTGCCTCTTTCAACTACAAAAGTTGAATACATGGAAGCCACTCATGCAAGTAAGGAAGCGATATGGTTACAAATATTGTGTTCAGGTATTGGGTTGGTACAACAACTTGTAAGGATATATTGTGACAGTCAGAGTGCAATTTTTCTGGCGAAGAACTTGACTTATCATTCAAAGACAAAGCATATTGATATTCAATATCACTTTGTGAGAGATGTGGTTGAAGAAAAGAAAGTGTTGTTGATGAAGGTGGAAATTTTGAAGAATGTTGCAGATTCATTAACAAAATCTATGAGAATTGAGAAGTTCTCTTGGTGTAGAGGATCCATGGGATTGTTGTCTTGGATTGTTAACTATGTAACCCTGTAACCCCATGTATGCAAAGAAAAAAACAAGTGGGAGAATCTTGGGTACGTGTTATATTATTTGCACAACTAGCTTTAATGTCTTCTATGTTGCACCAGGTGCTCAGGGGGGTTTGAGGGATTCGGGGGAAGCACGCTTGAGAAATGTGTTTTTCCTCAGGAAATGTATCTCATTTTTTACTCATTTTTCATGTCGCCTCGATTTTCATGTCCATTATTGGGAATTTTTTTGGAACATGGTCTTTGTCGATGGTTTTCTATTTCTGGTTAAGGAATTACATTTGTTGACTAATTCAGGTCATTGGGTTAGGTTTTTGGATGTCGTTGGATATTATATGTATATTGTATTGTAAGCAATGTATTACTATGAATGAATATAGAATATGTTGATTTTCCCGGTTTGGGTTTCCAGGGGAAAAATCTCTGTGTAATGTGTGTATTTTCCATTGTATCTTTTCTTTTATTTTATTGAAAATATGTTTGCAGTAAAATAGTGTACAAGGTTAAAATATACATTATATTCCCTTCACCAAGTTAAACAAGGATTGCACCCAAAATAATGCCAGAAGAATTGATGTGTACATGGAATTCCACCTTTTAATTCCGATATATCAGAATAAGGGAAATACTCAACTTTTTTTTGCAGGTATCAAAGGCTTGATCACACTCTGGCTTCCAACTGAAAACTTCGTATTTCTTCAACAATTTCTCCAATGGGGAAATTATGCTTTCATAATTTCTGATAAATCTATGATAATATCCATTGTGACCCAACATTGATCGCAACTATTTGGCGGTCATATTCAATATCACATATGTCCTAGCAGATTTCTAAAAGGTACACAAAAGATACATTTCTTTAGTTTTAGATAGATTTGTAGTTGTCAACATTGATCAAGGATCAACCGAAGCAAGCCTATGTGTTCCTTAAACAAACTATATACATTCCAATCATCCATGTATATACCTCAATAAATTCATAAATAAAGCTATGGAATACATCATTGACAATCCTATAAAAGACAGTTGGAGCATTCTTTAGCCCAAAGGGCATAAAAATATAAGAAAATGAAACCCATTATGTGGTGAAAGTACTCTTTCGTTTATCCTCTTCTACAATTTGAACTTGATGATAACTTGAAAACCCATTTTTAAAGGAGTAGCTTCATTTTTATCCGCTTGATATAGTACTTCATCACTGAAGGGAGTCGGAAAAGGATCATGTAGGAAAGATGAGTTCAATCTTATATAGTCAATGGGAGTAATCCATGCAGACTCATCCAAAGGGAAAATCAACCCAGATGCTAACAACATATCGATCTCTTTCTTAATCCCTTAATCCCTTTCATCTCTGAAAAGCTATTGGGAAACATATCTTCATATTCCCGCAATAGATCCTAGATCTCTATCATTGTTTTATCATCCCAATAGTCCTCTATAGATGCCATCTTAGGATGTTCCTCACTATCAATATTCACTTTTTGAAACTTCATAGGTTGAGTGTATGAGATGCTAATATCACCTAGTATGGTATCCTTGACCTCTCTTGTTCATGTGGATTCCTAAAAGGTTAAATGTCTAAGCTCCTCCAACTCCTCAAGATCTACAGGGTCCTTCTTAACTTTGATAAAATCCATTTGTATTCTCACAGGGGTGGATACAAGCTATACTCAAGAAAAATTTCATTCTCAGAGAAGACTGTAAGTGGACATGAAGGCTTAAATTCATTACCAAACAACATCTTCTTGATTAGCTAGAGCACAACTGTGATTTTGGGAATCTTACGATAACATGAGAATTAATGAAAGAATTTATTATGAAGTGTCTTCCAACACACTATTTTTCTTCTTGTATCCTCGTGCATGTACCAGTCCTTGGGAATTGTCCCCAAAGAGTGGAAGAATTGATTTGTCTACAGATAGGAAGGAAGTTGCATAACTTTCCATACTTTTAGACATTGCTCAATGTGTGCAATTAGGTTAGAATGACCATCATACATCTCCAAGGATAACATCTTACTCTTTTTCTTCCTCTCTTGTCCTAGTTGTTGTACTTGTGGTAGTGGAAAAAAATGATGTTGTATAGAAATATTGACTTCATCCCAAGATTAGAGAGTTCCTTTATGAGTAACCCACACCTAGCTGGAGAAGACTTCAGGGTTGGGTCAAGCACTAATATTATTTATTCTTCAACAATCATACCCTCCATGTCAATGAGAAAAATGTGTAGATATGAGGTACCATCGTATGTTGGATACTCCTTGATTTTCGTTCCAATCCACCTTACTACTCTGACAGTTTCACAATGCATGGAGAAATTTTCATACCTTCCTTGTTGCCAATTGTCAAAATTTTCTTCCAAATATTCATCCATCGATTGAATGCTTCACCAACTTATATATCCATCTGCAGTGGGATTGATATAATATGCTCATTTTCCTCTAGTAAGATCATACATTTGATATATGATGTCTCCCTCCATATTATCATAGGCTAGTTTGGTGTATCGTGGAAATTGATAAGGATCTAGTGGTTGAGTAACCTTCATGTCGTCATATGGATCCTTCTCCCCCATTATGGATATGGATATGGATATGGATATAGATATGTCATGGTTGAGTAACCTAACAGAGTTGGATATGGATCCTTCTCCCCCATTATCTCAATCACCTTGAATTTAACTATTGTTTTGATGTCATCTGAGTCTACTTCAACGTTTTTCATCCTCCCCATGGGATAGATGCAACACTAATTCACCATCTGCAAATGAATAGGGGAATCTACGAGCTTGGGATTTCCCATTTCTTCCCAAGTCTTATTTGGAAATATGTTGACTTCAGAGCCCAAATATAACATAACATCCTTGATCTGATAGTCATCGATGTGAGCATTCAACCTGAACTCCTTTCCAATTCTCCTTTTCTTTCTCTGGATTCTACCTACATTATTTTCTAGAATATTGGAGGCAATAAAATACTCTAGGTTTCCTTTAGCTCCCAATGCCAACTTGATTGTATTCCATAACTTCCCAGTATGTTGTTCATCATCCAATCTGTTAGAAAATATTTCTGGCCACATATCAACATTCTTTTATGCTTTTCCTAAGAGATCCATCTAAGCAGATGACTCTCTGGAAACATTTGGTTATTAAGGATTTGAATTAAAGATAGATTCCACAACTTTTGGGTATTAAATAACCCTTCATCTGCTTAAAAATTGCAACTATTCTTTTAAAGAATTCATTTTTCCACATAGGATGATACTTGGTATTTTTCAGGGATGGCCTTATGAACTTTTAGTTGATGTGGACTTTCTGCATTTGCACTTATCTTTGCACCTCGTCTAGTAATGATATTAATATTAGTCTTTTATGTGTCATCTATAGTTCTGGGCTCATAATTTATCAGTTCGACACCTCTCTTCCTGGCACAACCTTCCCATTTGGCAATAACTTCTCGACATTCTTCTGTAGCGTGGGCATTATTCCTGCAATGTACACACCAAGGTATCCTTGGAAGTGGACATTCTCTCACCATGTGTCCCCATTAATCATAATTAAAGAAGTGAATTGGTCCTCTTCAATTTTTTCGTCCTCCCTGGTATCCTCCTTTTCCTCCACGACCCCTTCTGGGTCCTTGAGGTCCTTCATTGATCCTTAATGCAAATCGATCCAATATTTCCACAAGTGCATCCAGAGCTTTGCATTGATTAGTGTTGTGTGAAGGTGAACCACATAATTCAAAATACATGGTATTTGGTTCAAGAGTGTACTTCTATAAAATTGAACAATGCATTGGGGATTGTCCATGACTTTTGTAGATTTCACAATACTCAGTACTCTGACCTCCTTGATTATTCAGGAACGTGCGGTATTGAACATGCCCATGGAACAACTATGTGGCAGCAAATTGAACAACTCCTCCCGCTATCCAAATTGATGGGCGAGCTATATTAGAAGTACCTATACCCCTTATTCTTGGACACTCATTAGCCACATGACCTTCCATGTAACAACCCATACACCAGAATTGTGGTCGACCTATTTTTGGAAGGGTCAACTCTTGAATTTTCTCGGTCAACATAGATATTTGGCCTTGCAATTGTGCAATATTATCATCCTTTGGAGGCCTCATGATTTTGAAGTTCCCTGGATAAATTTCCATAGCCTCAATCTTCATTCCCTGCTCCAATTCTTCTCCCAAAGTGGTTATCCTTTATTGAGTGAGAGGAATACATGTCAAAGTTAACAACCCCTAAATGAAAAATTCTCTTTGATGATCCTCATGGATAGGGTTTCCTAATTTCCCTATCGCATATTTAAACCTCTGGTTGTATTCCCAAGTTGACTCACTATATCTTTTTTTTATCTCCCGCAACTTGTTGAGAGCTTGTTGTTCTGACTGAGGTAACCAGAATTCTGCTATAAATATATTCTTCACCTCAGCAAGTGTGAAGTATTTCCCTTTATTCTTTCGCTCAATTTCCTTCATGTACCATTTCAAATCCCGACCTCTCAAGTTAGTCTGAAATTCAACTAACTTTTTTTCATCTAAAGTTACATGAGACCTCTAGACGACTTCACTTAGAAACCAGTGTTGTCCAACGTCCTCATCACCTTTACCCAAAAATTCAAGGTTTCAGGTGAGTGATCATGCATGTTGATTCACCATAAAGGGATTTGGAAACCCTACTAAAATGAAATCTGAATGTCTTGGTTGCGATACAACTAAAAAAATTGACACGCTTCCACTACTTCTACTACTACTCGGACTTGATGGACTTGAAGGATTAGAAATAAAAGAATTGACAAAAAGATTTGTAGTAGAAATTACCATATTTGTAGATGGTGTTGGGGGAATGGATGATTCAAGGTTAGTTCCTTTACCTCCATATATAAATTCTTTGATCTAGGGGGTCTCGTTCATTTGTAGTGTTGCATTTGTATCCTAACGCAATCTGACACGTTTTGGTGTTGTAGGTTTCAATTCTCCTTGCAACTTCTTCAGAGGTTCTATCTGAGTATTCTTCTTCAGTGGGGTCATTTGTCCTTACTCTTACATCTTTCCCTTCTAAAATTCCTTCCTCTTGTATTCTTCTTCTAGAGCCTTTACCTCTTTCCCAAAATTCCTCCTTCAACCATTGGTTGGCTAACTTTCTTCATCTCCTCAACTCCCACAACTCTTCTAACTCTTTCCTATGACTACACTCAAAGTAGATCTCCTTCGACAAATGATTAGACATCTTCATTGTTGAAAATTCTAAGGTCCTATGAGGCTGCCATCTAAGGTCTATCCTTGACCTTAGTATGGCTCTAAGTTTCAACTGTATGGCTGTCTTCTTTTGTTGTTTTAGGACAGCAAATAGTCATTCCACTTTCTGCTCAATGTTTTATAGGT
>ML837923.1:30809-66976 GCA_009831015.1 Picea engelmannii | reverse complement strand
AGTTAGTATGTGAGAATAATTAATTTTTTGGGGGGGGATACACCTAAAGTATAAGGTTTATTAGGTAAGTGACAATGGAATGAACCTAGTGGATTACATAAATTAGTCCAAACACATTGTTTTGAGGCCGAGTTTATTGTTAGGCTTAATTGCTAAGTTAAAATAATAAGTTATCATAAGAATGAAATAATGATTATAGTGTCATAAAGAATATTGTAAGACCGAATTTTGTACCAAATTTCACAAAGGAGTATTATATTATAATAAGGAATGTTGTGACATAATATCTTATTCAAAATATTGCAAAAAGTGTTACAAAGGAATATTGATGGGGCACACTTCCAATTTGTCATGCACTCTCACTCTTTAAAATTCATCTCTTTAGTTTCTCATGTTGTTGTGAATATATCCCTGCACATGGGGGTTCAAATTGTTAAAAATTACATTACAAGAAAGCATTTGACATTTTATACTGAAGTTTTTAACACAAAATGTTAATGAAGAATTAAGAAAGATTTTGAAATTTTTCCTCTTTAATTTGGAAGATGTTCTCATTTTTTAGTGAAGTGATGTCTTATATTTTTCAATCATGAAAAGTCACAGATGAAATAAAATAAGAGTTAAAACACAAGAATACATAGAAGTAAAATGATAGATGAAAATTGATCTCTTGTTGAAAGATAATTTCAAATGGAAATTCTATATGACAATGCAGAGAGAACCAATCTATATGTAGAAGTTCAAGTGTAAGATTGTATAGCTTGAGATGCAAGCATGATTCTATTGGGGAGTGTGTCAATTAATTCTCCTTTTTTATTAACATTAATGAGGAGTGTGCTTGGTGGCATGTACATTAATGTTGTAATTATCCATATTAAGTATTATAATGTGTTGTGCAAGGAAAATATATTATTATTCCATCTAGAGTTATATATTTACATATTCATAACATTTAGAATTTCATGTATTATATTATGTAACAAGCGTCAAGAGATCATTCTGTGCTCTAAGTGACATCTTGTATATATTTATATTCTTTGTGTTTAATGAATCATCTGCCAATCATCTAGATGACCCATGACAAAATATTTGTGTTCATTGTTATTTCTCTCTTATATTGTCAAGAGATTTGAATTTTGGGTATATGTTGTAGATCTCTCTTTGCATGTTAATATTTTCTAATTGATAATTATATATGCACACTATAAATTTCTCCTCTCTAGCTAACAATTGGTATCTATACTAAGAAATATTTATGTGAACTATAGATCTCTCTTGTCTGGCTAATAGTTGGTATCAATGTTGATAAACATTTTAGCACACTATTAAGCTCTCAACCACTTTGGATAATAGTTGATATCACAAAACCATTGGCATCAAGGGGACACCTTTGTCATCGAGTTGAGGAAACACATGATCCTAGATTGTTGTGTTGAAGGAGAGCTCATGTCTTTGAACCTATAGTGTATCACTATGAAATCTTGTGGAGGTTGGTACACTTTTGATTGTATATTTGTAGTTATTTGTCGACGAGGAGCTTAAGTTTGGTGTGTTGTAGTTAGTTCAACTTCAATGGGATTTTTTGAGGATTTATGTAGTATAAAATGGATTATAAACACTCAATGATAGAGAAATTTATAAGTCACGATTTCAACCTTTGGGAACTGAAAATTCAGTATTTTCTTATTGAGAAAGAGTTGAAGTATGTCTCCATGAAGGAAAATAACATTGATACTATGAAGTAGAAGGATTGGGAAAAGATAAATGATAAGTCCATTGCAATTATTGGCCTTAACTTATCTAATTTGTAGTTGATGAATGCATCAAAGGAAAAAACAACAATGGATCTTTGGGAAATGCTTGGGAAGTTGTATGAATCCAAGTCTCCCATGAACTTGAAATTTCTAAGGAAGAAGTTATATGCCCTCGAGATGAGGGAGGGTGATAGGGTGATCAATCACCTAAATGATTTCAATAAACTTGGAAATCAACTAAAGGCCATCGGAGATGAGGTAAAGAATGTTGAGAAATTCATTTTCTTGCTCTATAGTCTACCAAATTCTTGTGATAACCTTATTGTTGTAATGAGTGGAAGCACTAAGGTGGAGAATCTAAAGCTATATGAGGTTGTTGGTCAACTGTTACAAGAAGAAATAATAACTATCACCTTTGAACATGTTGTGAAATTCGAAAGAATTATTGAGAAGAGGATGTGCGAAGGAGAAGAGGAATGCTAAATTTGGTGGGAGTAGAGCCAAATCAAGAGGGAGATATTCAATTAAATGAAGGAAGTTGTAATGTTCCAAATGCTTAAAGTATCATAAAAGAACATAAGTAAACACCATGTGAAAAATGTGATCATGGATAACAAATCCAATATAGAAAAGTTACACAATAACTCCTTAAAGAATAAGAGAACATCCTCCAATTAACCAAATACATTTATACATCACAATTCACATGTCTCCAATAATGAATACATGATCTTAATATATACCTATTCACACTTGCACATGAGGCCCCTTTACTATTAGGCTGACCCTACTACATATATATTTACACATTACATGTACATTTAAGCCCATATATACCGCCCCTTGGGGTCATATCATATACATTTAGCCCTATATATGCTCCCTTTGGGTCATAGTATAGTACCCTCCTTCAAAAATATTTGTCCTCAAAGATTTTCATTTAAAGGCTTCACATGTGATGAAACCAAGTAATATGATTTTATTATGTTCATGTTTTCTGCCTTCCATTGATGATGATCCATCCATCCAAAATCAATTCTTTTCAGTCATAATCCTTGGTGTTTGGTTGTTGCATAATTTTCCTTCCCTTGATTCCATGTATCATTGTTGAAGCTTCTTCAAATTGTAGTAGATGTTGATCTTGTTATTCCCATTTTGTAGATAACTAAGGAGATGATGTCTCGACACCCTCAGGTTTCACATATGGAGTGCCTAGAGACTACATGACCAACATTACCCTTTTTCACAGATGGAAAAACCACTCACCACCACAGATGGCCACAGGTTTACAGATGGTATCCACCACACCAGTTGGCTTCTGGAAGGCATCGAGCCTTACTCCATGAGGTACAAGTCAGTATTATGGTGAGAATCATTTCAATATTTAATCCATTTGATTATGTTGTATCTTAGATTGCTCTAGATTTCATGATATGTGCTTGGACATTATTCATTTTTCCCTACTTCACCTTGGTGGTTAACATTGTTCCCTAGTAAGTAGTTTTCCTTGGGGATGGGTTTGCTACTGGGAACTCCCTTAATGAGCCATCATACCATTCCCGACCATACTTACCACTTTCCATCATTATTCCCCTCCATTTCCTTATCTCTTGGGATTTTAGGGTGTATTGAACCAAGAAGGGGTTGTTCCTCATTCTATGGGGAGAAGGGGCTAAAGGCCCAGAGGGGTTGGTGTTGGGTAAAAGATAAAAGCCTTATATAAACCTTCCAGATGCTTCTCCCAGGGATCACCCAAGAAAACAATGAAACACTTATCTTTAAATAAAGGGGACCCACAATATAATAAATAAACGCTCTAAAGGTTAGTTGAAGGATAGGAGGTTTCATCATGAGCCGACCTATCTCGTCCATGAATATCTAGTGGTATGAAATTACCATCATCTCGTCACCAAACCAGGGTAATGGCTCTCAGTTGCATGGCTGGGAGAAAGGGGGTCTCATCACGAGCCAACCTTCTCATTTCCATTAGGTGTTTGTGGGTGACATTTCCACCACCTGGTCACCACACTAGGGAAGTGACCTTCAATCTCTCCTTATGTTATTATGAAAGAAAATATAAAGAAAGAAAGATAAAATGAAACTGATGGGATTGGAAAAAGTGCATTGCGAACGAAGGTACCACACACCCTCTACAAAGGCACCCATGAATGAGACACTATGACCCCTAGTATGTCATGAGCCCTATGCACATTGAGTCTTGACCCCATATAACTCATACACTTTACATGGCATAAAGAGGGAGCTCTTGGAAGCTCTCTTTAACCTAGGTCAAGATATACCCAATAGGACACCTCGTCAACCCTCCCATACTTAAACTTGGCAAGTCGCATAGTGTATTTGAGTTGTTAATTGTTTGATATGGTGATCTTTGATGCACATTATTGGATGGATTATGTATTGATTGGATTAAATTATCATGATGTTATGACTTGAGATCCTTGGAGTGCATGTTCATTTGTCTTTGCAAGACCTAGCTAGTGGATAGTTTTAGGAGAACAATCCTAGATTGGGCTTCCATGGGGCTACAAGCCCACAAGTTGGATGTCAGGGGACCACATGCCAGATGAGAGAGATCAAACTTGGATTAAATTGGTGATGATTTGGAAAACCTATCCCACCACCTACTTTCCAAACAATTTTCCCAGGAGGGGGAAAACATTCCACTTTCGATCTTGACGTCATGATCTTGGGGGCTAGGGCATGGTGGTGAGGTGCCACGCTTTGACACATGGATGTTTGAGGAGAAGAAGGGTCTTCACCGTGATATGAGTGCCTATATTATTGACACATGGCCTTTGGAGGCCCATACACACTTCTCCAACACCAACAACTTCCTCAAAGTGGCAAAACTTCCCCTAAAGGGGTGACATCCTCCTAAATTAGGGTTTTATTTTGCAAAAAGAGAAATTTTAAGTGAATTGTTTAATATTATTTTGTTAAGGGTGAAATATTAGGGTTGTTGACCCCTAATATTGTAGTTTACTCCATATTTTGTGGACAAACTATTGTAGCCACATTTAGTATAAATAGAGATCATAAGATCTCATTTTAATCATAACTCTCCCTCTTGTGAGAGGATTTGGTCTGAAATTTTCGGCCCTCTTGGCTCTTTTATCTCTTGTGCATTTTTTTATGGATATGTTATGAATGGTTGATGGAGGAAGGCCTAGTGCTAGCTTTGGATGATGCTTTCTAGCTCTTGTGGTGAATTGTCTTAGCATTTCTCTTGATCTTGGTATGGTTTTTACTCTCTTGCTATCATTTTATTCAAGTCAAGTATTGTTATGATAGGATATATGTGGGAATTATAAGGGTGTATAAGGGTGTATGCCCTTATAATTCCCATCTCATTATAAGGGTGAGATGAATTATAAGGGTGAGATGAATTATAGAAAGAAAATGGTTTTATTCTCCATCTCATTGATTAATGGTTTTCTAAGAGAAGTATAAGGGCATACACCCTCTTAGCTTAAACCCTAGATGAGAGAAAATTTCCTTGGGAAGTAAAAAGGATTACACCCCCAAGGAGGTAGCTTCTCTAATCTCCTTTTGACTCCATTAAAACAATAGTAAAGGCACTAGTCATTGATTTGTTGCATTGGAGAAATAAAATATTGCATCAGGAAACGTGATTTTCAGTCATTTTTACTTCTTGCAAAGTGGATTGTTTTCCTTGTGCCTTGGGCACCTCACAACCACTAGGGAGTCCCCATATAGGGGCTACTTATTTCTTTTCTTACAAAATTTCATCTTCAGCCATTAAGGCTGTAGAAACCCTAACTTACTTACTTGAATAACTCTCTTATCAACCATTGGATTTTGCTCAAAGTTTGCACACTTGTTCTCTTTGGTCCAAATCACGTTTTGGCAAAGTTTGAGGAGATTTCAGTGGCTGATTTTCTTTCTGTAATACATTTAATGTTACATAAATAAGGATTATACAATTTTATGCATACAATTGTTTACAACAGCCTTATCTTTTATGCTAAGAGTATTGGTTTTTCATCTTGAATTTAGCTAGTCATTCACTAGTTTTTTCTCTTGCATTTTCTACTTGATCTTCAACATTTATTGAGCATCTTATAGTATCATTTTATTGCTGATAAATATTTTTATATATTTATGCAAATTAGGGACATCAAGCTTAACTTGTTGATCGAGATAACATATATTGTTGCAAAGTGTCTTTTCTTGTGTCTCGGGAAGGTACAATCGTCCGGAGAAGTATTATACCCATGGGGAAACAATCACTTGAATTACAAGGCACCTCTTTCCACATTTCACTCCACTTAGACTTGACCTATAGGGGTTTCACTTCCACCCATATTCATATCCATATCAATCCCCCCTAGGGTCACCGGGATCGCCTCCCTAGAGTGACCTAGTCACCCTTGAAGTGCGGGACCTACATCGAGGTGACATTGGGTGTAGGATTCCAAAGTTGTATCACTTTCCTTGTGGTTGGGTCAGGATTTTCCCAACCTAAAAATTGCATTATAACATTTTGGCGTTGCTGTCGGGGAGGATTTTGAATACTCTTTGTTCTCTAACGACACTTTGGTAAGCTATCCCAAAGCCTTTCCCTTAGCTTACTTGGTGACTCCACCTAAGGAACGTTCCCTTTCCAACTTCCTTGATGAGTTTGTTTTGAAACTCATCTGGCAACTCCACCTTCCCAGAACCCTTCTTTCCCCAAACCTTTTCCCCCTTGGAGGTTCAAGCCTTCTAAGGTTTACTAAAGAAGGCCTCCTCTCAAGCCTCTCATTGCTAAAACCCTTTTCCATAAATACCTTCCCCTTGCTCCAATGGATCGCCCTTGGGAAAGAGACCTCTACAAACCCCTTAACATGGAAAATATCCAAGGTTACCCTAACCATATGCCAACAAATGTCAACAAGTGGTTTCCAAAGTTCCCAGGAAACAATGTGATAACTGTCGAAGACCACATTGATTTCATGGGTTGAGATATGGACAATGTAGGTATTGATCACGAAGATATGGCCATGGGACTTTTTATTCATCATTGACTGAAGAAGCTCTTGAATTGTTCATAGGAATCCATGATAATCATATCAAAACCAATGATTCTTTTTCCACCTTATTTAAAAGGATATGGTCAAGAAAAGAAGATGGTGGGACACTTGCAACTTAGTTCAATCAAATAAAGAAAAAGGAGAATGAAATGGTAAAGGAATTCATTTCAATATTTGACAGGTTGTACACTCAAATTCCAACAGATTAGCATCCCACAACATCATCAATTCATCTCCTTTACATGAATGCATTTGAAGGGAAGTTTCGATACATTCTTAAAGATAAAAATCCCATGCCATTGGTAGAGGCTAAAGAGTTCAGTATCGACATTGAAGAAAATATCCTTGATGCAAAAGTAGAACCTTTTCAGTATCCTTGTAGAAAGAAAGAATCAAGGACTAAGGTTTCCAACAACAGTGTTCCTGATCCGATTTCTCTCCTGACTCAAAAGATAGACCAAATGAATACTCATTTTGATCAGGTGAAGAATCAACTTATGAACTGTATGAATATAGTGGAAAGAAATCAATCTTCTCCTAGACCTCAGTTTTCCAGACAATAGAGAGATGTCACCGGTTGGAAACCAAGACCTCAAAAAGAGGCAAATGACCTAGACACTTTGAAACCTGTTGGGACAATTGATATAGAATCTTGGTATATCCCATGTTAAGAACCTCATAGGGAAGTTGAATTCCCTCGACAAGAAGAAGATTATCCTGATGATATAAACTTCATGATTTGAAATATCAACGATGAATAGGTTACTCAAGAAAAGATCAATGAATCTAGAAGAATAGGAGAAAGAGAAGGGAGAATCTGGGCCTTAAATAAACTGACAGATGATCAGAATAAGGAATTAAGAAGGAGGAAAATTCTAACCTACAGAAGAAAAAATGCTTCGGCCCCTTCGTCACAACTTGATACTCCTCTTCCACCAGCAGAAAAGGTGGCTCCACCACCTCCACCGCTGGTATGTGAGTTTCTTCTTAAGCTAACTCCTGCAGATGACATTCAACTTAATATAGATGTTGCAATCATGTTTGAAAAACTAAATATGGCAGTCCAAGTGATAGAGATATGCAAGATACCTTCTGTAAAAATGGAAATTTTGAAAGTCTTACAGGTGCCAGCCAAGAAGGAGGATCCTCCCATCATGTTAAACACTATGTATCTCGATTGACCAAGGGACAAGAACCCTCCTTTATACCTTTTATTGGGCATGAATGACCTATGTTTGAACAACTGCATGCTTGATTCAGGGGCCTCAACAAATGTCATATCATTGAGGGTAATGAAACAACTTGGTTTGAAGACAAACCAACCTTATGGAAATGTATGTGGTATTGATTCCAGAAGGGTCAAAGTCCTTGGGGTATGTGAGAACATTGAGGTTTTCTTGATTGACTTTCCACATATCAACATTCTCATGGACATAGTATTGATCGACGTTCCAGATGCTTGGGGGATGATTTTATCTAGGATTTGGTCTACTTCTCTTGGGGGTTTCCTTAGCATGGATCTCATCCATGCACACATTCCTATGGGGGATAACACTTTTTAGATACTATACAATCGAGAGAAAGATGATATACATGTGATGGATATTGATGGTCCTGATTATGACAACGAATGTGATTATGATGTACTCCCATAGACCATTGAGAATGATCCATTTGAGCTACCTTTTATGTAGGAGGGCTCCATAGACATGATTCTTCCATGGACAGATCAATACAAAGACAAACTTGCAAAATACCATGGGAAGGAGCTAGGGTATATCCAAATTTTGAAGAAGGAAGATAAGAAACATGAAGAAATCATCAATGATACATTCCACATAGAGCCTTCCCATGATGAGAATACACCTTGCATCGATTTCGATGAAGGAAGTCGTGTGATCATGTGGGACAAAAGAAAGGGAAAACCAAGATATGAAAAGAAAGATAACAATTCATGGTTTGGCGCTTACATCATCAAGAAGAAGTATGACAAAGAAAGGTATTATTTGGTAGCATTAGACATGAGAAAGATGCCACTACCAGTAGATGGGTATCTTCTCCAACCTCACATCTAGGTCACATGACTTCTTCAGAGCCTGTGCCCCAGGTAAGTAGGTAAGTCATTTTGATTCCTTGCATTTGCATCTTGATTTCTCATACTAGTTTAGATGCATTTAATTTTCATTCTACTCTACTTGCACATTGATTTCATTCTTAGTTTAGAATTTTTGGAAAAAATGTCAAAATTTTATTTTTCTAGCTTATTTGGTTTGGATTATGATCATATGAGAACAAGGATGAGTAGGCCATCTCGCACTTGAAAATTTGATGTTTCCTTGCAGGCACAGGTATACCAGGAGATGTTTTGGTTCTCATGCACTCTACAATGAGCACATGTACCCAAGTAGGAGCCAAATGTTATCCCCATTTTGTGGATAACTAAGGAGATGATGTCTCGAGGCCCTCAAGTTGCAGATATGGAGTGCCAAGAGACTACATGAGAAAAATAACCCTTTTTCATAGATGGAAAACCCACTCACCACCACATATGGTCACAGGTTTATAGATGGAATCCACCACACCAGTTGGCTTCCGAAAGGCACTGGGCCTTTCTCCATGAGGTACAAGTCAATATTATGGTGAGCATCATTTCAATATTTAATCCATTTGATTATTTTGTATCTTAGATTGTTCTATATCTCATGATATGTGCTTGGACATTATGCCTTTTTCCCTGCTTCACCTTGGTGGTTGACATTGTGCCTTAGTAAGTGGTTTTCCTTGGGGATGGGTTTGCCACTGGGAACTCCCTTAATGATCCATTATACCATTTTCGACCATACTTACCACTTTCCATCATTAATCCCCTCCATTTCCTTATCTCTTGGGATTTTAGGGTGTATTGACCCAAGAAGGGGTTGTCCCTCATTCTATGGGAAGAAAAGGCTAAAGGCCCAGAGGGGTTGGTATTGGGTAAAAGATAAAATCCTTATATAAACCTTCCATATGATTCTCCCGGGGATCACCCAAGAAATCAATGAAACACTTATCTTTAAATAAAGGGGACCCACAATATAATAAAGAAACACTTGAAATTTTAGTTGAAAGATATGAAGTTTTATCATGAACCAACCTATCATGTCCATGAATATCTAGTTCTATGAAATTACCATCATCTGGTCACCAAACCAGGGTAATGGCTCTTAGTTGCATGGCTAGGAGAAATAGGGTATCATCACAAGCCAACCTTACCATTTCCATTAGGTGTTTGTGGGTGACATTTCCACCACCTAGTCACATGCCAGGGAAGTGACCTTCAATCTCTCCTTATCCTATTATGAAAGAAAATATAAAGAAAGAAATATAAAAGGAAACTGATGGGCTTGAAAAAAGTGCTTTGCAAATGAAGTTACCACACACCATCTACAAAGGCACCTATGAATGAGACACTATGACCCCTATGCCCATTGAGTCTTGACCCCATCCACCTCATACACTTTACATGGCTTAGAGAGGGACCTCTTGGAAGCTCTCCTTGACCTAGGGAAATATCTACTCAATAAGACACCTCGTCAACCCTCCCATACTTAAACTTGGCAAGTCACATAGTGTCTTTGAGTTGTTAGTTGTTTGATATGGTGATCTTTGATGCACATGCTTGGATGGATTATTTATTGATTGAATTAACTTATCATGATGTTATGACTTCAGATCCTTGGAGGGCATGTTCATTTGTCTTTGCAGGACCTAGCTGGTGGACAGTTTTGGGAGAACAATCCTAGCTTGGGATTCCATGGGGCTACAAGACCATAGGTTGGATGTCAGGGGCCCGCATACCAGATGAGAGAGATAAAACTTGGACGACCTTGATGATGACTTGGACAACCTATCCCACCCCCTACATGCCAAACGATTTTCCCAGGAGGGAAAAAACGTTCCATGTTTTATCTTGACGTCATGATCTTGGGGGATAGGGCATGGTGGTGAGGTACCACTCTTTGACACATGGAAGTTTGAGGAGGATAAGGGTCTTCACCGTGATATGAGTTCCTAGATTCTGTAATATGCATGTTCCTCAAGAAAGTCCTAAATCAGAGAAATTTGAAGGCACCAATGATAAAGAGGAGGAATATGATGGTGATAAATCTATTCAACAGTTTAATAGTATTGAAAATAATCAAAATGTAGGTCGAAGTGGAGACTATGATTAGAGTTTAAATGATTGGGATGATAATTTTCCTCCAAGTGAGGATTGTTAAGGTATCGTTGAATATTTCCAAGGCACCAATGAATAAGATGAAGAATTTCCCTCAAGTGGAAATTTTACAAGTAGTGAAGATGATTGTAGAAATTGTGGACACTCTTTCCTGAGTGGGGAATTTAAAGGCAACAATGTTGGTGATGATGATTTTCCTCCAAGTGAGGATTTTGAAGGTACTGATGAATATTTTCCTCCAAGTCAGGATTTCCAAGGCACAAATGAGGATGATGAAGAATTTCCCTCAAGTGGGGATTTTAAAAGTAGTGATGATGATTATGGCATTGGTGGACACTCTTTCCCAAGTGGGGAATTTAAAGGCAACAATGTTGATGATGATGATTTTCCTCCATGTGAGGATTTTCAAGGTACCGATGAGGATGATGAATATTTTCCTCCAAGAGAGGATTTTCAAGGTAGTAACGAGGATGATGAAGAATTTACCTCAAGTGGGGATTTTCAAAGTAGTGAAGATGATTATCCCATTGGTGGACACTCTTTCTTGAGTGAGAAATTTAAAGGAAGCAATGTTGATGATGATGATTCTCCTCCAAGTGAGGATTTTCAAGATACCGATGAAGAATTTCAAGGAACTAAGCAGGATTATGAAGAATTTCCCTCAAGTGAGGATTTTAAAAGCAGTGAAGATGATTATGTCAATGGTGGAAACAATGTTGATGATGATTTTCCTCCAAGTGAGGATTTTCAAGGTACCAATGACGATGATGGAAGCTTTTCTCCAAGTGAGGATCTTAATGACATTGATAGTCTTAAGGGTGATGATGATTTTTCTTCAAGTGAATGTTTTCATGGAAGATCCAATGACATTGGTGAGGATGGTAATTTATTTTTCTAGTGATTTTGATATTCCTCTTATCAACGAGATTATCAATGAAGATAATGATGGAACTAGGAATGAAGATCATGTTCTCAATCATTCAGCTGCAACAATTCAAGGTGATCGAATTCTCTTGTTCAATCTCTTGAAAATGTTTTTCTTGATATTCCTTCTGGTGATGAGGAAATTTCTTCTAGTGAGGATGATGAAATAGTGGAGACATTGCAAAGAAACATTGTGTCTAGGACTAGGACTAGATTGTTTTATATCAATCCAAATCATTCTAGTTATACAAGATCTAGGAAATAATTTCTCACTAAATCAATTTCCATAAGTGAATTGATTTCAAGTGAATGTTGTCAAAAGAATTGTTTGAAAAGCATGGACTACATGTATTCCTTGAATAAAAGGAAAACATATTTTCAATGAATAAGAGAATGCAAAATTCATATTTGATGGAGTGCATGATATCCACCAAGACAAGATATGATTATCGCATTGGGAATATTTGACTTTGCATAAAGGCTTTTAAAAAAATCAGTCAATTGGTAATCTTCATCTATCAAGAATCCAAACAAGGTTGGAAAAACATCCTTCATTTTATTCAAAGGTACATCATGGACGAGAGAGTGGGCCATTAACAAACACTACATTGTCATGGATGTGTGACTTATTTTCCAAACATGGAGAGTGTATGTCAAATAGAGACACAATACATATTCTAGATAATTTCTCAAGGAGAGAAATCTACAACTTGTACAAATGATATGTTGAAGGTGTTGAAGGAAATGGTAATTTTATTACATATGCATATATTACAAGATTATGAAAGAAACAATTCAACAATGTGTGTATGCCTAATAATTCAAGGATGGGTATTTGCACTATATGTGTTATTCTTAAATCAAGAAGAGATAAATCTAAAGGGGCGGAAAGAGGTATGTATTTACAAATTTATTTTTTTAATTGGATAGTTATCAGCTATGAAAACATATGATCAATATTTGCATTTTATGTCATGTGTGGATTCCATAGTCAAAGCACTTCAAGAACATCAAAATCAAAAATCAAGTGAAAGGAAAAAGTTGTACAAACATCAAAAGAAGTGTTTTGATGCTCCAAACAAATATTTAGGTATGATAATTGATGGCATGGACCAAAATAAAACACTTCTACCACATTTTGTCCATACACCAAAAAATTTACAGGAAGATAATTTCATTCAGTTTCACTTGGTTGGTTGTATGGTTTTCAATGGAAAAATGTGTCCAAGGTTTACTTCACAGCTCCAAATATTCATAATGATGAAAATATGATCATCACCATAATTCATCATGTTCTCACTCACTGGTCTAGAAATATTCCTCAAGTTCTCTATCTATAGTTGGACAACACTAGTCATGAAAATAAAAATCAAATTGTGTTTGGATATCTAAGCATGCTTGTTGAATTGGGAATCTTTCAAAAGGTGAAAGTTGTTTTCCTTCTTGTTGGACACACTCATGATCATATTGATCAAATGTTCAATCATTTTTCAGTAACATTGAAGAGGGAAAATGTTGGAAGCCTACCATGATTGATTGAATGTATTAAGAAATCATACATTCAAGAGCCTGCTTTTCATATATTAGAAGAAACTGTTGACATGCAAAGATTTATTCAGGGATCCCATCGTGAAGAAAAATGTATTAAGTAGCTTAATGACATTAGCTTCCAACATCAATATTGTTTCAAAAAAGTTGATGGGAAAACACTTATATGGGTAAAGCAATATTCAACTACTGTAGAATGGGGGCCTTCATCGGGTTTAACATTTTTTAAGTTCATTCCAGATCGTCCAATATTTGCATCAAATTTATTGTTATTACAATCAGTTGTTGAAATCCATAATGCACAGAGGCATAATAGAGATGTAGATTATTCTGAATGCTTAGAAGAAATGAAAAAAATTCCATTAAAGATACATATGAGTACTTTGGTGTTGTTGATTCTATTTGGTGTGAGTCTTTTTTCAATGGTCAAAGTGACATAATTTCATGATCAACAAATAAAGATACATTTTTTAAGACTCTATTTCATTGACCACAAAATATGTCAAATGAATTCGAAGAAAGAAACATTGTTGAACAACAAGAATCTCAAGGTGTTATCGAGTTTACACAAGCAGAGGAAAGACAAATGTATATTGGTTTTCGAAGGTCACGTGCACAATGTGAAGCCTTGGAAGACCTTTACAAGGGTTCAATACATGATATTAAGAAGGGTAGCATGATTGCAGTCTTGGCGACTAAAGATCCACATGGTTATCCATTTTGGATTGTAAAGGTTATAAAGATTGAGAAAGAAAATGAATATGTTATTGCAATTGAAGTGCATTGGTATGCAACAGGTACACAGCCATTCAATGGTGTGTACAAGCCATAGATGGTGGTTGAGAAACATGTCAATAGAAAGAGAAAAAGAAAGGGTCAAAATACAACTCATCGTCACACTGACCTCTCAAGATTAGAGGATGTTGACATACTTGTTTATGACTTAAATTTGACAAAGAGAGGAACTCTTCACTCCAGGAAAACATATATTATCAAGAGGTTGTTGCCACAAGAAATAACTACAATATGGGAGTTTGTTGAACCTAATCGTAGATACAAAAGGATTTTGACATATGAAATGTTGGGCATGCATGTAGACTCAGATGGTGCATTCATCGACAATAGAGAAGAGTATGGATCATCTACATCTTAATCCAATCATTCATCTGAAGACAATGTAGACTCCGATGGTTTTTTAGAATCCATGAGTCAATCTGAATAAGTGTATGAAACATTTTATGTATTTTTTATCCATATGATGTTTGTATGGTAACTATAAATGAGCATTAAACTTACATATGATCTTACATGAAGTTATGAATCATTTCTATGTTTTATGAGTTATATGTTTTGATTATGGAGAATATAATAACATTTCTTAGCTCATATGTTTTGAATATGGACAATGTAACAACACTTTTAAGAAATAATTTATGTTCCATTCAATGTAACTTTTATTTACTTTTTTTTATTAAAAGTAAAAAATATTAAAAAGTGATGTTGAATTTTTAAAGTATAGGGTGATATTTTCTTGGCATTATGTATTATCTTGTGCTCGGAATGATAAACTAAGATTTTTAAAGTAAGCATTTAAGGGTTGATTTTATGATTTTGTTTACATTAATGATGATTTCTTTTACCACTTTAAAAATGTGTCATTTTAATACCCCAATTTAGAATGGGTGCTACCGGTAGTAGTACTTTTCAATTTGATGGTTGATTTTGAGGTTTTGGTTTTAATGGAACCTGTTAGCGATAAAAAAATGCACTAGCATTTTTGAAAGAATGATGCCTAATATTGTAAGGAATATTTGAATATCTTCCCAGGCTCCAAATGCAGATTTTAAAGCACCATTGGAAAGCTTAGGATTTGTAGATGTCGATCGACTATTTAAGCATGCAAAACAGACTCTCCATGACTGAGAAATTTGATTTTGAAAAAAACCTACGCTTTCACCAGCGCAGAAGGCAGAATTATAACTAATTAGCTGGTGAAAGCTCCGCCTTTCACCAGCTAAGGAGCAGATTTTCGAGTAAATTAGCTGGTGAAATCCTGTCACGGCCAGAATAGCCGAATTTTCGCCCAGATCGGGATTTTTTGGGTTTGAATGGTTTGAAATCTTCTTCAATAAGCTGGTTATGAATTATCAAATCAAAATATGAAGGCCATTCTTGGAGATGAAAGTCAAAAGGGAATTTTTTTACTAGATTTGGTCATTTTCAAGGGCAAAATGATAGGGATCAAATGACACGTCACCCAATTCGAATTTTATCTTTGGAGGACCAAATCAAACAGCCTTGGGAGGCTAAAACTGCACTTCATCAGCAATCTACTATTTTTAGAAATCATTAAATAGGACATTTCCTATTTTGTTTTGATTTTCCATTCTAGATCCATTTTTATAGGATCTCATCCTACACTTGTTATATCTGTTTTGATTTGACTATTTTTAGTAAATCTGGTCCATATTTCAAGGATCTAGATTTCATCTTGTAAGGCTATAAATCCAAAGACATTTGGAGCACTAAGGGGTTCCATTTTGGATACAATTTGGCATATGTACTAAGACTCTTATCTTGATATGAATGACAATCTTCTTTTGCTACCATTGTCAGATTTTCTCATGTGTTACATTGCTCTGTAATTTGATTCAATTTAGCTCAGCTATTAAGAACTGTCATCTTCTTATTTAGCTCATAAATTTGAATTGAATGATCTCTTACTATCTTGTATGACCATGCATGTTAATGTACTTGGTTATCTAGAATAGTGTTCTTCATATCCCATTTCAATTACTGTATCTGATTATTGCTTTCTAAAGGCACTGGCTCATTTGGATGCATGATAAGTTGTTCTTCTCATTAAGCCCTTGAGTTATCCCATTGGTCCACATACTTTGCTTATCAATTTCTTAAGTTACCAAGCATTCTTAGCCTACAACCCTAAGGAGTTTCTTGGAGTGATAACAGAACCAACTTCTAAAAATATGATTTCAAATTATCTAAAATTTTAATGTTTAAAAAAAAAACATTTTGCTCTATGTAACATCATTTTTTTATGTAGGTGTTGATTTTAAGGTTCTTTTGAGCTATTGTATGAGTTTTGAAGGCCATGCTTGAAAAATGTAATTTGACCCCGTTTGAAAAAATGGTGCTACCGGTAACACCACTTTTTGATTTGGGGGTTGATTTTCCTATTTTTAATGAAAAAATATGGGTTTTTTGGGCCAAAGTTCTCATTTTGAGGTCACAGTTCTCGTTAAGTTGGTAAATTGTTTATGTTGCTTATGTGTGTGAGCATGTCTCTTATGTTGATGTGTGTGTTAGGTATGTGAGTGTGTCACTTAAGGTGTGTGTGTTAGGTGTGTGAGTGTGCCCTCTTAAGGAGGTGTGTGTGTTCTTTGCTTATTAGTGGAGGCATCACTTATGTGTGTAAGTGGATCACTTATGTGTGAGTGTGTAAACAAGGCTTATTTGTGAGTGTGTAACTTATTAGGTGTAAGTGCATCACTTATGCTTGGGTGTGTGGTTTAGGTGTGATTGTGTTTCTTATGTGTTAGTGCACCACTAGTACATACAAAAGAGATGCAATCATGAACATAAACAATGCACTCACTCACATAAGAAGTGCACTTACACACACATATGAGATGCAATTATACCTATGTGATGCACACACACATGCAACTATTTGTCACATATGTGTGGATCTTTCACTTTCAAACACACAAGTGGCACACTCATGCACATGGGGGATGTACTCAAATGAAATAGAGGAATCGCACTCACACACACATAAGTGACACACTTACATATGACATGTGACACACACATAAGTGACACAGTTACATATGACACGTGACACGTGACACACACATAAGTGACACACTTACATATGACACTTACATACAACCTGAGTGGGCCTAATGGCTAAGAACATGTGTTTCCTCCTAAGAGGTCACAAGTTCAAATCCAGAGGGGGGTAGGGTATGTATACCTCCATAGACTTTACCAGTCAAATCGCTAAGCAGAGGGGGTCCCTTGTCCCATAAACAAGGGGGTCTCATGCACCAATTTTGTGTCTGTCTTGGCCATGACCTTAAAATTAGATTATTATTATTATTATTATTATCATGTCATTTATGTGTGTGAAAGTGATTTTCTTAGTTGTGACTGCATTATATATGTAGGTGTGTAGGGTAGATGCATGAGTTTGATGCTTATGTGTGGGCATGTCACTAGTGTGTGTGAGGGAAATTTTTATGTGTGAATGTGTTGGTGTGTGTAGGTGCATAAGTTAGGTGTGATACTTTTGCATGTGAATGTGTTGCTTATGTGTAAGTGTATTACTTATATCTATGAGTATGCCATTCATGTTAGTGAGTGTGTTGATTATGCATGTGAGTGCATCACTTATGTGTGTGAGCATGTCTCTTTTGTGCCTAAATGAAACTCTTTTTTCTATCACTTATCTATGTGGTTTAGGTGCATGGGTTAGTGGCACAAGATTTTATATTAATAACTTAGATAGTTTTATATTTTACAAAATGTTGAAAGGATGAAAACTTTCTAATCATGTTGAATCTAAATAACACCTCAATTTTTACTTTCTCCATGGGGGGTCCTATGAGTTTCATTCTATTACCAAACATCCTTATAAATATAATTGATGGATTTCCAACTATGGATCATGTGCCTAAAACAAGGTATGTTATCCCCTAGTTTAGGGATAACTAAGGAGATTGTGTCTTGAGGCCCACAAGTCCTAGAAATGGAGTACCGAGAGCCAGATCGACTTGAGCATGGCCTTGGAGGGCCCATATTTTCATTCTTCAATGCCTCCACTTTGTCAGTAGCAACAACATCCATCACCTCGAACCGGTCCTGTAACAGAAGTGGATCTTGCTCCATGAGGTAATGAGTCCAGGTATCATGGTATGTGTCACTCTGATCCTTAAAACCTTTGAATATGTGCATTCAATTCTTTTTGTTTCTAACGGGTGTTTGTATATTATACCTATCCAATTGACCATATCTAGGGGGGAATGACATGATGCTCTAGTAAGCTTGTGCCCATAGGTTTTGAGTTTCCACTGGGGGATTCATGAGAATCCACCTTTCGCTCCCACCATACTTACCAATTTTCATCTTTCTCTCACACATCTGTCCCATTACACTGGTTTGGGCATTGGGTTGGCCAAATATTTAAGGGTTATACCTTACCTTGTGGGAAGAAGAGGCTAAATGCCCAAAGGGTAAAATTAGCTGGAAAAAGATAAAAGCCAAGAATGAAACCTCGATATGCTTCGCCCAAGGATCCCCGAGAAAGCAGTAAAAATCTTCTCAGCAAGAAACAAAGGGACCCATAAAATAATAAAAGAAAACCTGGTTAGAGGATAAGGGGTCTCATCACAAGCAAGCCTATTAGTTCCATGGGCATATAGTGGTATGAAACTACTAGAAGTTGGTCACCACGCCAGGGTAGTGGCTCTTAGTGGTATCGCCAAGAGAAAGGGGGTTTCATCACGAGCCAAACTTCTCATTTCCATGAAATGCTTGTGGTTAACATTGCCACCACTGGTCACCACTCCAAGGCAGTGTCCCCTAACTATATTCTTGAAGAAAAATAAATAAGAAAAAGACAAAAAAGGCACGAATGGGCTTGGAAACATTTTCATCCATGACAGGTGAAACTCACCCTCTACAGAGGCCACCACAGGTAATCCATGCATTTCCCTGCTATCACTGCACCCCTTGCCTAGACATCCATTATCCACTTCACCCACTCACATGGCTTAGATTTGATCTCTCCCGGAAACACCCCACATCCAGTGAGCATTAGCCCAATAGGACGCCATGTCACTTCCTCCAAACTTGGCTTGTAGATTAATATAATGTCTTTGAGCACTTGTCTGGGTAAGAGGGGTTTTATGCACATGTTTAATAAACTTGATGATTAGATGTGATTGGCATTGCTATGATCCCTGTGACTTATGATCCCATGGAGGGCGTATCTGTTGATGTGTAAGACCATACCCGATGGCTAGGTACCCTTATGGACAGGTATAGATGGGGAGATGATTAGTTCAGACCTCCATGGGGTTGAAATCCCATTAGATGGATGATGAGACCCCAACAGGGGGAAAAGACAGATCAGAGGGTTTTCACCAAAGAAGAGGAGGACGTTCCACCAGAGGTAGCTTAGCAGACTTGTACCCAGGGGGGTTGTTCCCTTTCCACCAGGATGTTGGCCTTGGAAGGCCCATGACGCCACCCAAGACATCTTATGACATCATCCAGCGCTATGGAGGTTTTGGGAGGTTGTTATGTGCCAAGTGGCACGTGTGGCAGTTTTCGGAGGCCCAAGAAGGCCTAACGTTTTGCTACAGGAGGCCAACGTTTCCTTAAAAGGGCTTAACGTCACCCTAAAAGGGAATGACATCACCTTTTATGATTGATTAGGGTTTTAATTATGAAATTTAATGTGAAACATTATTTTTATGTGAATTTGGCCTTGTGTGACCTAAAATTAAATTAAAGGTCATTGCTATTGTATAAATTGAGGGTTTAAATTCTCATTTTATCATGATATTTCACTCACACTTGTGTGATGTCTGAAATTTGCACCCTTCTAGGGTTTTTGGCTGAAATTTGCTAGTGCACACTTGTTGAAGGAGGCTTATTTTGGTTATCTTTGGCATTTTTCTTGGTGGATGGTTTATAACTAGGGTTTGTCTTGATGAATACTTGGTGAATGTAAGTGAATTTCTACAATCCTTCTCTTACTTGAATGTTTATAGTGTTTTACTTGCATTTTGTTAATGAAATTGCTGGAATAAACCCTAGGAATTAAGCACATGTTGGTGTCCTTGTTTTAATTTCCATTTACCTACTAGATTATGCCAAGGAATTGTTTTTCCTATTGAAGACATTGCTAGGGCCTTGCCATTGCAACACCCTACAATTTGTTCTTCATCTTAGCCATTTTTACTTTGTCATTGAGCTAAAGAAGGAGGAAAATGTGTTAAGGCCTAGGGTTACCTACACCTTAGTAAACCGTTTTCCTCTAGGGTTTGATGGTTGAAGCCTTGGCTTACCAACACTTCACCATCAATTTCCTCTTGTCTTTGGCCCTACTATTATCTTATTGTTTCTTCAACTCTTTCTGTTACTTTTGACTCCATTTTCCCTATGAATGCACTGATCTAAGACTTCTTGCTTGAGTGCTTTGATCACAAACTTCAAAAATCCAATATCTTTGAACAACTACTAATACACTCTAACCCTATCTTAAATTGAATTTCTAACCCCATTGTTGCCATTATCCATTTGATTTATAGTCATACCTTGCATCAATTAATGTTTCTTCAAGCAATTGAAAGATAGGCCAATGCATAGTAGTCCTTGCTTCTAATGAATGTTGGTATTGTGACATTGATGATAAATCATTCTTATTCATTTTGAAGCTTCTTCAAAAAATTTACTGTGAAGTGACGTATTGTGATTATTTCTACTATACATCTTTTATTTGCTTCATCAATATATTAGTCAATTTCTTTATTTGAGAAAGTCTCCAATTATATGAAGTACTAACCAGAAAGTGACCTTGCAAATATAGTTTCTTGTTGCTTTGTTCCAAGCAGGTACATTTCTCATTGTTATTATCTTTATTAGTTGTTTAGACGAAATTTATGATCGGTGGTGACTTGTGAGAGGGAAATTTTTACTTAGCCTTAAACCTTTGCCTTCTCAAAACCCCAGGTCATTGGGGACGTCTCCCCTCGGCCTACCACCCTAGATAGAAAGGAACATCATATTGAGGTGACAGTGATAGGATAGTCTCTTGTTATGTCAGTTTGTCTTCATTTATCTTTCCTTTACATCCAAGTACAAACTACATGATAACAGGGTACATACACAAGAGTAGTGGTTGTGACAAGTTAAATGATTGCAAATTACATCACGACAAAAGAGATAATTATCCTACCACTTTCCAATTGTAGTCATAGGGTAATTGGCTAGTCACAACTAAGCTAGGAATTAATTATAGATGGGGCATTGAAATGGATCTATGCTCATATAATTGTGTAAGTTGAAATGAAGTTGTCTAAGTACATCGGTATGATGACTAAGGGAAAAATGGAATCCAGAATATGGTACTATATTCAAGTACAATAGAAAATCTATTCTATGCAATGATGGTGTGTACCAAGCTAGATATTGCTTATGTTGAAAGTCAGACAAGTTAAAGTTTTTGTATGATTTGGGACTATAACATTTGGGCATTGTGATGCCATGTTCATGGGAATTACATTTAGATATGTTTTTGCATGTGAAAATCAAGGCATTGATTTGGTTGAGAATATTGATGGAAACATCGATGCAACAATATAGCTACCCTATAATGAAATATGAAATTTGAAGTTGCATTGAAATGGGAAATATATTTATCAAACGGTATTATCACTTTATTTGGGACAAATCTAGAGAGTTAATTGTTGAAATGCAAAGGTAAAAAATTGCACAAAATGGATTTTATGAGAACATTGACATGTATAAAATGAAAATGCAATCCAAGGTTTAGTGTGAATACACATTGAATTTTATTATCACTTTCTTTGGAACATATCTACAGAATAAATTGTCAAAATGTAGAGGTCAAAAATTTCATTTAGGAGAACATTAACATGTAGAGGATTAAAATTTAGATAGAATATTTGGGGAAAATGTGTTGTTGTAAATAAGTAGTTAACAAGTGAATGTAAAAAGACAATTGTTGATAAAAGTTTAAAAATATGGATTGAAATTATGTTTCTTAGAAAATTGGACCACATAAAATATAAGAGATACAAAATTTGGTAAGTGATAGGCATAAAAAAGCACTTTGACTCTAATGAATTTTCTTACAGAAAACAAAAAAGGTTGGGTGTTTGAAGAAAGATTAATTTATGAAGTATGTGAGAAAAATTAAAATTTAGGTTTGGGAGATTTCACCTAAAGCATGTATTGTCAGTTAAGTTATAATAGAGCTAGCCTAGTGGGTTAGTTCAATCACTTCAAACACATTGTTTCAAGGTGGAGTTTATTATGAGGTCTTTATTTCTAGTTCGACTAAGATTATAGTCCCAGGGAAGTGGGGGGGATCCTACAAAAGAGTTACAATACAATTGGGCTACATTAGGACTTCTTCATTTTAAGTTGGACATTTCCTTAGAAATAATTTATTTTGATTGTATTTTATTTTAATTATGTATTTTCACTAAGCCAATTATGAGCATGAAGCAAGGTGTTGAACATGAGTATATCAAAGTAGCCCAAGTAGTAGATTAGTCAACCTCATCTCAGTCTAAAATTTGAAAAGTGGTTGCAAATATTGTAAATACAATTTTATGTAGGAGTGTTGGGGTTAGTGCCTATTTGTTAGGCATAATTGGTAAGATAAAATAATAAGGTGTCATAAGATTTAGAGGATGATTAGAGTGTGATAAAGAATCTTGTAAGACATCTCTACCATATTTCACAAAGGAGTATTGTATGTGTAATAAGGAATGTTGTGACATAAAATACTGTCAAGAATATTGTAAGAAGGTTACAAAAGAATATTGATGGGTGCACTTCCCAATTTGTAATGCACTCTACCTCTATATGTTGATATTATGGTAGCTTCGAGAGGTATGAACCTCTATTGCGACCTTTGACAATATTAGAATGTTCCAGAAGGAAGCAAAGAAATGAAGGAAACCCTAGACGAGATGTCGGCTGAAGATAGATAATTAATATGAATTAATTATTACCCAGAGAGAGAAGCCGGCCCAGGCAAGTCTGCTAGGAATACTATAAATACAGGGTGCCAGTATCTCATTTGACACACTCTCAGAATCACAAAAAGCCAGTTTCTACGCACTGCAGTCTAACAGTCTTGTGTGCAAGTCCTGGGGAAGGTGTTGCACCAGTTTTGGGTGAGACTATTTGATCAGCTTGGTTACTTCTTGCTTGGTGCATTAACCTTCCTTGGCTATTGGATTTCTACCAGGATTATTCTCTTTGTCAAGGTCAAGGTGCTTAGAGGGTCGTTTCGGCCTATGGTTGGGTGACAAGGGTATTGTTAATGGTAAAACGAGCATAATCCTTCATATCCTAACAGGTTATGGGCCCACACCTCCTTCATTCAGTCTAACCACTCTAAGGAAACATAGCCATTAGTATATTGATCTTGCTAAGGAATTGTCGCTAGGGTTACTAGCAGGAGCAACTTCCAAGACACTGTCGCTAGGGTTACTAGCAGTAGCAGCTTCCAAGACACTACCGCTAGGGTTACTAGAAGAAGCAGTTGTAGAAACCCTAAATCTCATATCCGACACCTTTTGATGGAGCATCTAACTCAAGGAGAAGATATTTAGATGCACCCTAGTTCAACGCACCTTTTGGCTCTCTCAGAAGACAGAAAAGTCCGAGTTGAAGTTTTGGATCAAGGCATGACCAGCTACCAGTCAACCAAAGACATGAGTGAAACAATCAGTCTTCTACACTACTCAACACTCACTGGAGCAATTGAAGATGACATGTGGATAATCGATAGTGGAGCTTCTAGGCACATGACGGGAGATCAAGCCAGACTCTCAAATCTAAATGAGAAGAAGATATCGTACAAAGTAGAGCTTGGAGACAAAATCACTTATCCAATGGAAGGATTTGGAAAAGCCTCCGTCAAGTTGAAAACATGTAACAACATTCACCTAAGCAATGTTTTATATGTACCTGGTTTAGAAAATAATCTTGCATCCATATCTTGCCTAGAAGACAAAAGAAACATAATAGCTTTCGTGGATGGAAAAGTGTTATCTTGGCATAAAGACTCCAGCATAGAGAATGCCAGGGTTATTGGAAGCCGTGAAGGAAATATGTATAGACTACTAGAACAAAATGAAGAAGCTCTCGTACATGACGAAGTCAATCCAAATGAACTTTGGCATAGAAGGTATGCTCATATTAATTATCAAGAATTACCTTTTCTCAAAAGGATGGTTGAAGGAATACCATAATTGCAGTCTACACATGAAGGAATTTGCAAAGGATGTGCCCTTGGAAATAATATCAAGAAACCATTTCCAAGCAACAACAATAGATTTAAGTAAATTCTAGATCTGATACACTCAGATGTTTGCGAACCGATGCCAGTCAAATCTATAGGAGGATCTCTTTACTACGTAACCTTCATAGATGACTATTCAAGAAAGACTTGGTTATATCTATTGAAGACAAAAGACGAAGTATTCAACAAGTTTCAAGAATTCAAAGTAGAGATAGAGAACCTCACGAACAAGAAGATCAAGATCTTAAGAAAAGATAATGGAGGAGAATACACATCAAAGGAATTCGTTGCATTCTGTAAATCAGCAGGGATTAGGAGCGAGCTAATTGTTCCTCATAATCCTCAACAAAATGGTGTATCAGAAAGAAAGAACATATCTATCAAAGAAACCATTAAAGCACTACTAAATGATCAAGGTCTATCCATGTCCTTATGGGGAGAAGCAGCCATGACAAAAATATATGTGCAAAACATAAGTCCTCACCGCATACTGAAGGACATGACTCCAGAAGAAGATTTCTTAGGTAAGAAACTTAATGTGGAAAACCTAAGAATATTTGGATGTCTTGTTTACTCTCACATTCCCAAGGATAAAAGAAATAAACTAGAACCCTCATGAAAGAAGGGGATATTCATGGGATGCAGTGATTCATCCAAGGCTTATAGAATATATATTCTAGAACAACACAAGATCGAAGTTAGCAGATACGTAACATTCAATGAAAAGATGGATTTCAAGAAATCCATAGAAGAAACTATAGAAGAATAAGAAATTGAAGAACCTAATGATGAAAGCACAGAAAACGAAAATGAAGAAAAGGAACAACATGATCATCCTATGGAACCATGTGAAAACATTGATTTAGATATCGTACCTAAGACCAAGAAACAACCATATTGGCTTGAAGCTACCTTACAATATGCAGAAATACTCAAGGTTCCAGAAGGAACATTCAGAAAGAGTAAGAGGCCTAAAATATTCTCAAGTTATGCAACATATATGACGAAACTTCTAGATGAAGAACCTACCATATTTGAAGAAGCAGTTCAAAAGGGACAATGGAAAGAAGCTATGACGGAAGAACACCAATCCATTATGAAAAACAATGTATGGGAAATTCTACCTAGACCTAAAGAAAAATCAGTGGTAACTTCAAAATGGGTATATAAGATCAAGCATGCAGCAGACGAAAGCATGGATAAATACAAGGCAAGATTTGTAGCTAGAGGTTTCTCCCAGAAGGAGGGAGAATATTATGACGAAACCTTTTCTCTGGTTGCTAGATATACTTCCATTAGAACTATCATATCTCTTGCCACTTCCATGGGATGGAACTTACATCAGATGGATGTAAAGACAACTTTCCTCAATGGAGAAATTGAAGAAGAAGTATATATTGAACAACCTCAAGGGTTTGAGGTACATTCCAGAGACACTCACATTTGTAGATTAAAGAAATCCCTATATGGACTCAAGCAAGCTCCAAGGGCTTGGTATGTCATAATGGACAACTATCTAACAAGACTTGGTTTCTCCAAGAGTCATGCAGATCCAAACCTTTACTACAAAGTCGTGGACAATGCACCTGTAATTCTACTACTATATGTTGACTATCTATTCATAACAGGTGAAGAGTCTCTCATCATGCAGTGCAAGAAGGAACTAGCTTTTGAATTTGAATTAAAGATTTAGGTCTCATGCATTATTACTTGGGACTAGAAGTATGGCAGAAGCATGGTGAAGTATTCCTTGGACAAGGAAAGTATGCAATAAAGATCCTTCAAAAGTTTGGAATGGTGGATTGTAAGTCCATGGACACTCCTATGAATACGAATATAAGAAAAGTGAAAGATCCAGATTCTGATCCAGTAGATCCATATCTATATCGACAACTAATTGGGTCATTGATGTATTTGGTAAATACTCGACCAGACATTTGCTTTGTCGTGAATACACTAAGCCAGTTCCAGGTGGAACCGAGACATGAGCATTGGATAGCTGCAAAGAATGTATTAATATATATTCGTGGGAAAATAAACTATGGCTTGAGATATACCACATCCAGTGCTATACAGCTTCATGGATTCACAGACTCAGATTGGGCAAGAAGTGCAGAAGACAGAAAGAGCACTTCAGGTATGTGTTTTAGCTTGGGCTCCGCTATGATATCTTGGGGAAGAAGGAAACAAAAGTCTGTTGCACTAAGCACAACATAAGTAGAGTATATCACAGCATGTGAAGTATGCACAAAAGTAATATGGCTAAGGAAGTTAATCTCCGATTTATTTGATCAGATTCCATAATCGACCATAATACATTGTGATAATCAGAGTTGTATAAGATTATTAGAACATCCCATGTTTCATGAAAGGTCGAAACACATTGAGATCAAATACTACTTTATTCGAGATAATGTCCAGGAAGGAGAGGTAAAGCTCGAGTATATCCCCACTGATGAGAAGACAACAGACATCCTGACAAAACCTCTATCTAGAATAAAGTTTACATATTTTTGAGAGAAGATGGGGATCATGGAAATAACTCCCTTAGCTGAAAGGGAAGAAATGACTCTCCAGATTGGGAGGGAGCACTAAAAATATTATTGAAAAGATTTATTTTTGAGATTGAAAAATAGCCCAGCTTGGACAGATTCTTTCCTGTTCGGAAAGTGGATTGAGATTTCTGACGGACAATGATTTCCGATTGTGGTTAAAATGGGAAATGGTATAGATTGTTGATGTATCATAGACAATGAATTCCCATTGTGGTTAACATGGGGAGTGGTCTAGGAAAGTCTCTCTTCTTGAGGGTTACTCAAGAAGACTGGCCCGCCTCGCCGGACAACGATTTCTCATTATGGTTAACATGAGGAATGGTCTGTTTTGGAGGTTGATACAAGACAGTCTTTTCCTCTTGTGGTTAATAGGTGAAATGGTCTAGACAGTCATTCCTTAGGATGTATTCATTCTCTCCACATTGCACTTTGTTTAGTGCTGGAGGAATGGCCCAGGGTGGGGAATGTTCCAGGCTAAAAAATTAGGGACATGCATTCCTTAGGGAAGATTCATTCTCTATAGGTTACATTGTTTTTAGTGTTGGAGGAATGGCCAAGGGTGAGGAATGGTTTAGGCTCAGAAATTAGAATAATCATTCTTCCTTGCTTGAGAAGAATAAGCCAGGGAAGATATTCTTTCAGATCTCACAAATGTGAGTGAAAGATTGGCCCAGATGATTCATTTTATTTTAATAATATTTTCTATGCAGGATGATATCAGATGATTTTTATGGAGACTGTCTGTCCCCAGACAGTAGAGATATACTAATGTGGTGGATTTGTTCCACTATTTTTTATTATGTGTCATGGTTTGATTAGTTGCGTACTACCATGGATAAACACATTTGTGTTCTATCAATTGATATTGTACCAATTTTCATGGAAATTATTCAGTTGGATAATAATGATGGTGCTCGTGATACTACCAGTTGAATGGTTTGTTTTTTCTCAAGACCATTATCAGTTATACCTCCCTAGCTAGGAGGGAGTGTTGATATTATGGTAGCTTCGGGAGGTATGAAACTCTATTGTGACCTTTGACAAGATTAGAATGTTCCAGAAGGAAGCAAAGAAATGAAGGAAACCCTAGACGAGATGTTGGTTGAAGATAGATAATTAATATGAATTAATTAGTACCTAGAGAGAGAAGTCGGCCCAGGCAAGTCTGCTAAGAATACTATAAATATAGGTCACCAGTCTCTCATTTGACACACTCTCAGAATCACAGAAAGCCATTTTTTGCGCACTGCAGCCTAGCAGTCTTGTGCTCAAGTCATGGGGAAGGTGTTGCACCAGTTTTGGGTGAGACTATCTAATCAGCTTGGTTACTTATTGCTTGGTGCATTAGCCTTGCTTGGATATTGGATTTCTACCAGGATTCTTCTCTTTTTCAAGTTCAAGGTGCTCGAAGGGTGGCTTCGACCTATGGTTGGGTGACAAGGGTATTGTCAATGGTAAAACGAGCACAATCCTTCATATTCTAACATTGTACTCTTTATATCTTTAATTTCTATTATTGTTGAGAATTCTTGGAAAGTTATATGAATCCAAGTCTCCCATGAACTTGACATTCGTAAGGAAGAATTTATATGCCATTAATATGAAGGATGGCGATAGGGTGACTAATCACACAAATGATTTCAATACTCTTGGAAATCAACTAAATATCATTACATATGTGGTGAAGGATATTGAGAAATGCATTTGTTTGCTCTATAGTATACCAAATTCTTTGGATAACCTTATTGATATAATTAGTAGAAACACTAAGGTGGAGAATATGAAGTTAGATGAGGTTGTTTGTCAATTGTTATAATAAGAAACAAGAAATAGTGTTTTTGAATTCATTGTGAAATTTATAAGCATTGGTGACAAGAGCATATGCCAAGGAGAAGAGGAATAAAAAAATTGGTGGGTGTAGGACCAAATGAAGAGGGATATATTTAATTTGAGGAAGTAAATAATGATAATTGATATGTTGGAAATGTAAGCATATGAGGAACAAGAAAATTAAGTATAAAATGTATCTTTCTAAGGATAAAGATGGCTCTCCTGTTGTATTTTCTAGTATGGAGGGAAGCGTCTATCTTGTAGCTACATGATTGGTAATTCATGTCCAAGAAGAAGTATGGATAGTGATTTTGGACCTTATTTTCATATGAATACACATAGGGAGTGGTTCAAGGACATGGAGAAGGGTGATAAAGGAAGGTATTCCTTGGTGACAATTTCAATCATGAAATTGTTGGTAAATGTAGTGTGAGAATCAAGTACATATATGGAAGGGTTAAATGGATACGTAATATGAGGCATTTACCAAGTTTGTCACATAATATACTCTTATTTCACTAATTCACCAATGGATTTGAACCAATATTTACCAAAGAAGGTTGTAAGTTGGTTCAAGGAGCCATTCTTTTGGATAAGGGAGTAACAATTAGAACAATGCATAAGGTTGATGTGACTAGTCTTGTCATGCATAGTACTAGTTTAACATCCATGGAGAGTATAAAACTCATGGGTGAAACAAATATGTAGTCAATATTGATCTCATGGCATCAAATAATGGGACATTTTGGAGAAATGACCCAATGGGAGATGTGAACCAAGGTGATATTCTATGGATTAAAAAGAATATAGCTTGATTATTTTGAGTTTTGTGAAGCATGTTTTCCTGAAAATTGAAAGGAGTTTATTTCTGTTCAAATGGATAGAACTCAAGAGATTCTTGATTTGGTGCATTCAAACATTTTTTGGGACACTTATGGATTTGATTCAAGGATCTAAATAGTATGTCACATTCTGACTTTTTTAGGAAGTCATGGATCTACTATATGAAGCTTAAGATCAATGCTCTTGAGGTTTTCAAGATGTTTGTGGCATGGGTTGAAAGGAAAACTAGTATGGAGAACTACTACAATATAACATTGTGTCATCCCAATATATGTCCCAATTTATGCAAATTAGAGAATGGGACATATAATAGTCTTCTAGTGTCTTGTTTTTGTGTCTTATTTGCATTTGTTTTTGCATATTCTTTTCTTTCTTTGAATACATATTGTTTTTCTCTTGTATCCATCTTGCATCCACTTTGTGTCCCTCTGCATCTGCTTAGTTTCTATTTTGTGTCCCTCTTTCATCCACTATGTGTACTTTATCATCTATTTTTAATCTCTTGGTATTCTCCTTATGGAAATATTTCCAATGAACTATTGTAGACCCAAATCAAATTTCATATGTAGGATTTATGGTCTTTAGAGTTGACTATCTATTTTCCAACTAAATACACCTAATCCCTATCATCAAAGCTCTAATCTCTTCACCTTCTAGTATTTAAATTTTGCAACATTAATAATAAATAGAGGGGACAACCTCTTATCAAGGGCTTGGCAAATATATTATATGATTTATATACATCTCTTCTCAAATATTACATCACTCATGTTTGTGATTATTATGTTTCTTATGTTTGTAAATGTGCTTGTGATGTTGGTGTGTGTGTGTGTGTGTGTTAGGTGTGTGAATGCATCAATTATATGGTTGTGTGAGTTCTTTTCTTATGTGTGAAGGCATCACTTAGGTGTGTGATTTAATTGTTTATGTGAGTTTGAAAGTGCAATGCTTATGTGTGAGTGTCTCACTTATGTGAATACATGGGTTAGGTGTGAGTGTGTCACTTATGTGAATACATGGGTTAGGTGTGAGTGTGTCACTTATGTGGGTGACTAGGTTAGGTGTGAGTGCATTTATTGTGTGTGGGTGTGTTAGTCACACATACATAAGAGATGCACTCATGCACATAAGAAAGGCACACACACACACACATGTACAAGAAGTGCACTCACACACATAGGAGATGTAGTCATACATATGTGATGCACTCATGGACATGAGAAATGCACCAACACTCATGCACCTAAGTGTCACTTATGTGTGGGTATTTCACTCACATACACATAAGAAACACACTCACATGCACATGTGATGTAGTCAAACACAAAAGAGGCAACACACTTACACATACATAGTTGACGTGCTTACACACACTTAAGAAACACACTTACATATGACACATTTTTGTGAATGTGTCTCATATGTGTGATTGTGTCGTTTATATGTGTGTGAGTGATTTTATTCGGGGTGAGTGAATCATGTATATAAGTGTGTGGGAAAGGTGCATGAGTTTGATTATTATGTGTGGGTGTATCATTTATGTGTATGCATGTGTTTCTTATGTGTGTACATGTGTCACTAATATGTAAGTGTGTCATTTATGTGTGATTTCATCAATTATGTGTATGTATGTGTCACTTTTTTGGATGTCCATAGGTGCATAAGTTAGGTGTGCCACTTATGTTAGGTGTGTCTATTTTGCATGTGAATATGTCACTTATGTGCAAGAGTGTGTCATTCATGTTAGTGAGTGTGTTGATTATGTGTGAGAGTACACCACTTATGTCCGTGATATTGTCTCTTCTATGTGTGATTGAAACTATCGTGTATGTCACTTAGGTGCATGGATTACTAGTGAAAAACCTAGGCATAGTTCTATTTCACAAATGTTGAAGGGATGAAAACTTTTTAATCTTATTGAATATAAATAAGACCTCAATTTCTACCTTTGACCTATAGGTTTGAGTCTATTACCAAAGATGCTTTTAAATCTTGTTGATGGATTTCCAACAATGGATTATGCACTAAAATAGAATTCATATGCATGAATAGTGGTCCTAACATGTTAACAAATGATTGAGAATTACATCATGATGAAAGCTTTAATTACCTAAAACTTTCCAATAGTCAAATGGTAATTGGCTAGTCACAACTAGGCTAGAAATTAATAGGTCATGAGTTCAAAACCCTAATGAGCCTAATATGTGACTATAATACACAAAATTGGATGTACGAACAAGAAATACAGTGCATGACATTTTTTGCATTCCACTTAAATCTGATTCAAATCTTGTTTTTGTTAATTTGTACCAAAAGTCCATGCAAAAGGGATATTTGAAAATCACTAAAAGGACACTAAAGGGATGCTAAAGGGACATAGGAAGGAAATTAAAGGGACTTGAGAGGGATGCAAATGCGACACATGGAAGTTTCAATTAGATAAAATATATATGCATGATACATGATGAAAGAAATGCAAAAAGAGGTCCTAGCAAGATGAAAAAAAAGGATGCCATCTTTAGTGCCTAATTTTACATCCCTAAAACTTGGAAAAAATGAAGAAAAATAAATACAAAAGCTAGGGACATGAAAAAAGGCACTACAATATTATAGTGTTAAGGTGAAGGTGAAGGCCTTAAGGATTGATAACTATGGTGAGTATTTTTCAAAATGATTTGATGCATTTTGTAAGTCATGTGGAATTGTAGTGCAAAAGACAACCCCACATTTTTCTCAACAAAATGGAGTTGTTCAGAGGTTGAATGAGACTTTGTTGGAGAATTATAGAAATATGAGAGTGGATACTAGATTAAGAAAATAAATCTAGATTGAATATGTGCATATAATGAATCATGTGAACAATTTATCATCTAACTCTACTTTGGGTGGTAACATACCAAAGGAATCGTGAAATGGGAAAGTCTCTTGACTTCACATCTTGGAGTTCTTGGATGTGAATCTCAGATGCATGTGCCCAAGGAGGATATGAAGAATATTAAATCATACATACCAACTTGATGGGAAATATGACTTTAAAATGAGAAATCTATCCCTAAAAACCCGTATTTTGCACCAAAAAACTCAAAACCAACCCTCAAATGTAAATATGGTGCTACTAGTAGCACCCTTTTGTGTGTTTCTGTGGGGGGGGGGTGGGGGTCAAAATTATAAACTTTTGCAAAAATAGAATTAATAACCCATAGTGTTTCTAAAAAACCTTAAAATCAACCCACAAAACAAAAAGTGGTGTTGTCGTTAACACCCTGTTTGTTTGTTTGTTTTTTGTTTTTTTTTAAATAAATTCGGGGTTAAAATTACAACTTGTTTGAAACCATGGCCTTAACAACTAGTAATTTTTCAACCAAGACCTTAAAATCAACCCCCGAATTGAAAACTAGTCCTACTAATAACACATTCTTTTTTTAGGATTTCAAATTATGATATTTTTTAAATTGACACTCACTTGGGGTTATTAAGTTTATCACTTCAAGAATATTTTTTGAGGGTTGAATTTTAATATTTTCAAAGCTTATTTGGTATTATAGTACCACCAATATTGGTGTATTTTCTTAATGACCTTTACAACAACATTTTAAAACAAAACTATAAATAATGTCAGACATTATCACCCCATAATTTAAAATTCAACATTAATTCCAAATATTTTATTTACTTGCTAGTAAAAAAATCAATACAAATTTCATTGAAGTCAACACAAATTATATCATAAGAAATAGTGTTGCATTATTCATACTCAAATCATATAAGCTAAGAAACCTAGAAACAATTATTAACTTCATGGAAGATCATTGTATGTTCAAATATTCCTTTAGCGTTAACATACAAACATCATATTAACAAAAAATATATAAAATGCAATTACTAAACTCATTCATGGATTATGAGAAACCATCAAAATTTGCATTACCTTTAGATGCATGATTCGATGAAGATGTATATGATTGAAATTCTTCTCTATTATCTAAGAGTGCACCATGTGAGTTTTCATGTATGCCCTAAATTTTAGATGTTATAAGACTTTTGGATATACAATAAGTTTCACCAAAATCCCATCTTTCAATTGTTTCTTGTGCCAACAACCTCTTGATGATATATGTAGTCTTAGAGAGAAAAATACCCTTTCTTTGTCAAATTGAATTCATAAACAAGTATGTCAAAATAATATAATCTTATGATGTCAATTTGGAGAGAATTCATATTTTGATCCTTTCATTTTCTCTTTTTGTTGATTTGTTTCTTGACTACCATCTTTGTCTTGTGCACACCATTAAATGGTTGTGTATCTATTTGTTTTTTTCATTTTTTTCATAGTTTTCTCTTTCAAGGAGAGGTGAAAGGTACATTCAATAAGCACTTATCACAAACAAAAACCATATTGATAAGATTATGTAAGATCAAATCAAAATAACTCCTAAAGAGAAACCCCTAAAATGGATCTATATATCGTGGATATATAATCCCCATTATACAAAATGTTCATTGTCCATAGTATCAAGGATTTATAGATCATTAACAAGTCACAAATCTTGTGATCAACATTAAATATAGAAAATAAAAAGAAAACCCAACATAATCTAATTTACTAAGAGCAAAATATTGTCCTAAGAAAACTGATAAATACCAAGAATCTAGGGCAATTAACTAGGATCCCTTCTAGGATTAAAACCTCCATTTAAGTAGGATGGACATACAATGGATTGATAAGTTTTAATTTAACCTCTAAATTACTTTATTGTACTTACAAACAATGTGCACCATAAACAACAAGGGCCTCTTTGGATAATACATATGCATGCATCCTTAGCTCTCTACATACATGAGTGTAAGAAACTTTCTCAAAGTGTGCTTCTATGTTTCTAATTTGATCATAAATGGGAGCCATGATTAGATTTTTGACCCTACTCTTGCCCATAATCTAGTTTATAACAAGTAAATATTCTCCAAACACATGCATATTTGAGACATTTCTTCACCTGCACATCGAAGTAAAAACAACAAAACTATCAATTCTACAAAATTATTTGAATTGTTCCTTATTCTAGCTCTGAAGCTGATTTCAAAAGATTCATTGATGAATAAAAATTTTCATGTACCATAAGAGCTAGGGTCCCCTTCGCTGGCGACATAGAAGAATCCCAAGCATTTGATATGCCAATTTCATGATTCCCTATCTATTTTAGTTCTTTATCTTTGGATTCGTCCACATCACTTGATAACTTGTTTTAACTTGAGATACCACCTAAAAAGTTGCAATAGCATTGTCTTGGAATGGAGTTGAATTTCTTTCTTACCATATATCCTAGGAAACCAAATAGGGTAGATCCCTAGTATTTCAAATCTCTATTCCCATTCCAAAATATTAGGAAATCATCCACTGCATTCCCTTGCTATGCATTGTTACCACTAGTTAGAGATAATGCTTCTACCCAAATAGATTGATCAAAGGGAAAATGAATTAGTATATTGATAATGGATTCCTCTTCAATCCTACATAGAACACAATATTTAGGACATTTCCAACTTCTCTTTTGTATAATATCCCAAGTAGGAGCTTTTATTGATAGAGATAAACATAAAAATATTATGGTCTTCAATGGGGCTCTAATTTTACATATGGTCGTCCACCACCATGAAGTACCCCCTACATTTCCTTTGAGAACATGAAATTATATCCCAATCATGAAGTATAATTAACAAATATTGTGTTCATGGACCATACAAGAGTGTCTTCATCATCTCGATATGTCATTGCTACAATTTTATCTAACTTAACCCTACTTCACCTTCCATTCTTAACATTTAAGCAGTCATACACCCTTGAAACTAGATGGTGGATGTTATTGGGTCATATTCCTAAGATCAGTAGAATATGTATTGATATTATAGATTTTCAATTAACTCTATATGTATCCTATACGAATCACCGCCCCAAACCAAGGATCTACCCTAATTCAAACTTTCAATCCATTTCTAACCTTCCACACTAGCTAGTTTCCAATCAAGGGAAATAAATTATTTCATGTTGTTGACACATTTGAACTAGATTTGGCTAGATATCTTACCCATTCCTCCATAGTCAAATGTTCTATGTGATTTTATATAAACACTTTTTTACATAGACCTTTAGTAACTAAGCATCTCCACAAGCTCTTGGTAGTTAGGGCATTGTCACAGAAGTGTATGTTTTTTAGATCCCAACCTCCATTCTCTTTTGGTTTGGATAGAGTTTTCCATTTCACAAGTTGATTTCATTGTCTATCATTCTTACTTGACCACAAAAATGAGAAGCATATACTTCAATTTTTTCCAATAAAACAATAGGGATAAATG
>ML837923.1:17704-28179 GCA_009831015.1 Picea engelmannii | reverse complement strand
GACAAAACACCAAATTCTGCTTCAGTCTGTATTAAAACTCCATATCCTTGTTCTCCCACAAATGAGGATGAACATTATTACAAAAATCATAAGTATATATAAGTCTCTCCACAGGGTAAAACCTCCCTGTGGATAATATCAAATTGTTTTACATAATCTGGGAAATATCCCAAAATCAACTAAACTAGGAAACTAAAATGCAAGTGAAATATTTGAAATATCCCCTAACTGCTCATCATATCCACTGCCATTTCGAATTGATCTCCAATAGACCAAAAATAACCAATTAGAAAGACATTTTCATTAAGAAAACAATAAAAATTGATCCTACAGACTTAGCTACAGAATCATCTGATTCTGTAGCTAGTCTAAAATAGCATACAAAATCAAATAGAAATTAAATCAAATCTTTTTTAAAGGAATCAAATCCAAGTTGATTTCTAATAATCATTCAAAATGAATCACTAATGATTCAAATAAGTTTATCATTTCAATTAAACAAAATCAACAGTGATTCAATTGAAACAGGGGTAGGAGTACTCTGTTTCACTGTTACCATAAAATCGGGCCAACAGTAACAAGACCGTTTCAATTCAAATGCAATTCATAGTGAGTCATATCGTATGAGATACGATCCAATCCAAAACAATCATAATCCATTCATTATGGCTATAATAACAGATCCATATCATTCAATCAAATGTAAAGATAGGCAGACTGTAACGATTATAGTCAAATAAAACATTCATAACCACATCAACCAAATCTTGCCATAGATTTCGATCGCTGAGCGTTACACAGTCAACAGACAGGATCAAATGGTGATCACAACAATCAATAGAAATGATAATCATAAACCGGGCAATAATCGACACAGATTGTGACTGAGTTTAATTATGGAAACGAATCGTGCATCTGGATATTGTTACTTTCGTTCCTCAAATCAAATTTATACAACATTTTCATTATAATACGAATCAAACTGATAACATGGTCGACTAAAACAATGCGAATCAATCACCTGGGTATAACTGTTACGAATTATATCTATTCACGATTTGGGTGTATATAAAACAGAATCACATTAAACATAATCCAAATCACCATAACAGTTAACCATATCACAATTGTCGCCAAACATAGCATATGCATTATAATGAAATCCAAACGAAACGTAATTATGTCCAGAATCGAATATGAGAAACAACTTGTGTTTATGACAGCAGAGCATCTAATTTAAGCCAAATCAAACAATCCAATCCATACCACGATCAATCAAATCGAAGGAAATCCAATCAAGGCTAAACTGGGAAAACAAAATTCGATTTCAATCCAAGCATGGCTATGTATAGAATGCATACACTGTGACAGAGAAAATCCATGCTGTAAATAGAACCAATCCAAAACCAAATTTGAATTCGTTATATAAACCCGGATTATTTACAAAAATGATTGATATCAAACATACCTGTGGAGCGATGAGATAGCTTGACAGGTGAGAGGGAGTTCTGAAGAACAGATCTGAGGAAATGCATACAGACTCAGAACGCATGTTCCCGCCACTGAAAAATTGACCTGGAAAATGAGAGCTAGATCTCTGTAGTAGCTCACTTTCTGAAGAAACCTCCCTCAATGAAGGTAAAGGGGCTAAAAACGGTTCTGGGTTTTCAACGGTTTGAGCTAATTCCAATCCGTTTGCCCAGAATCGCTCACGCAAAAACGTGACTCTGGGAGAAATTACGGGGCAGTCTTCTCTGGCAAAATGAAACCAACACCAACTCTGAACACCATGGGGGTTTTAATTCGCCCTTAAGGAGCTAGGAGATAACACATAGTGAGCTAGGATAAGGGACAAGGGTTTGAACAGAGTGGGCTCAAATATTTTCCCAAAAATCAACAGAGATAACCCTGTAAGGAGGTAGGCATTAATGCAAAGTGTGCGAGGGTGGTAGAGCTTACTTTTGCCATGCATAAGAGTTATTATGAAAGTACAACCGCCAGTTTCATAGTTGTTCTCTCCATTATAATAATAGTTCAACCACTAAGCCATGTATACAACCAATAAATGCAATGTGCATACCAATACGCGCCAGCACTATGCCATAATGTTCAAAACACTCAATGTATAAATCAAAACCAAAATCATTACACGCCAATGTATTAATCAAAAGTTTTAAACAATGGTGCCCAAAAGATATTCATATAGTTGACAAGTCATGAAAAGATTAGCATAAGGATTATATCATATATATAAAACAAATAAATCATAACCCCCATGTAGAATAAAAGATGAGGCAAGTCATAAAAAGTATAAACCCAAATGCTCAATGCCTTATAATCTCAACAAAATCAAGTTTTGCAATCAATATAAGAATGTCCAAATAGGCATAGTTCGAAAATCCTTTCAGCCACATAACGATAAACCAAAGATAGGTGCCATAGAAAATATCGATAAAAAGATGATGAAAGTTCAGATAGTGATCGAAATGTAACCTCGAAAGGAGAAGTTTTCACGCTTACAGTCGTGAAAACTTAATGGAGACAAAATGCAAGTGTCGCAAGAAATGAAAATATTGTCTATTTGAAAAATGCGACGACAATGTGAAGTTCAGAAGACAAAGGTGTAGGCAGCTTATAGGACAATAGAAAAAAAATTGAATTGGCTGCCAACACCACCTTCACCAACAACACCTTATTTTCTTCAACCATGTCTCTCAAAAAGTGATATTGAACATCAATATGCTTTTTTTTTTAATGATAAGTCGGGCTCTTCGCCATAAAAATTGCACTCTGACTGTCACAATATATCCTTAGAGCATGTTGTACCAACCCAATACATGAACACAATCTTTGTAACCATACCACTTCCTTGCTTGCATGAGTGTCTGCCATGTATTCAACTTTTGTAGTTGAAAGTGCCACTATAGATTTCCTTTTTCTCATCCAAATGATTGCTCCTCCAAAAAGGTTAAAAACATACCCGCTTGTAGATCTCCTACGATCCAAATCTCCAGCCTAGTTTGCATCCACAAAGCCATGCATGTCCAACACTTTTTCCAATCCTGGTCTTCCTTGGTAGCACAAACCATATCTAGCAGTGTCACACAAATACCTGAAAACCCTCTTTATTGTTTCCCAATTCTCCTTCTCTAGTTTTGACATATACCTGCTCAAAAATCTCGCTACATGTGCAATGTTCGGTCTAGTACAAACCATTGCATACATCAAATTTCCAACCGCACTCGCATATGGAACACGAGACATGTCATCCTCCTCTTCCTGTGTCTTGGGACACTGATCCACATATAAATTTATATCTATAGGAATAATGAATCTGACCGGTTTACATTCCTGCATATTAAACCTCTGCAATATTGTCTCGACATATTTTCTCTGATTTAACCAGAGTTTCCTGTTTTCTGATCTCTTTTAATTTCCATTCCCAAAATGAAATTTTTGGCACCAAGATCCTTCATGTCAAATTTAGAGGAAAACCGAGTTTTCACATCCTGGATAATCTCCTTGTTGTTTCCTATCAAAAACATGTCATCCACATATAAGACCAAATAAATCAAATGATCGCCAATTAATTTAAAATACACAGAGTGATCCTCTTTTCTTCTTGTGAAGTCAAGTACCAACATATAAGTATCAAATTTTTGATACCACATCCTTTGTGATTGTTTTAAACCATAGAGGTACTTTTTCATCTTGCATACCAACTCCTTCTTTCCCTTCACAACAAATCCTTCTAGTTTCTTCATGTAGATTTCTTCTTCCAGATCCCCATGTAGGAATATTGTCTTCACATCCATATGTTCTACCTTGAAATCAAATGCAACAATAACAACTAACATAAATCTAATATAGGTTAACTTGGCAACATGAGAAAAAATCTCACCAAAATCAATTCCCTCAACCTGGGATTAACCCTTTCTTACTAACCGAGCTTTGTATTTCTCCACTTTTCCTTCTGCATTCAAATTCTTTTTAAATACCCATTTGTTGCCAATGGGATTTATTCTAGTCAGTAAATCCACTAGATCCCAAGCCTCATTCTTATCCAAGGCTGTCATTTCTTCAACCTTGGCCTTTTTCCATAGTTTTCTATCCTCTTAATCCATTGCCTCCTTAACTTTTCTAGGCTCATCATCAATAATAGACAAAGAAAAAATTGAATGCAAATCAGATGGAGTATACATTTCAGGTATCCTTTTCTCCTGCACCGATTTCCTCAATTCCAGAGTATGAGGATCTTCTTCTTTTGATTATTGTTTTTTTGTAGAGTCTGATTCATCATCCTTTGACTCAAAAACTGTTTTCTCTGGGTCTTCCTTACTTGGTAGGACTTCATGTTTGACAACATCCTTCATTTCTCTAAATACCACATATCCACTATACACAACCTTCTTAATTTCTAGGTTCCAAAGATTGTAACCTTTAAGACCATCTTTATACCCAATAAAGATACACTTTTTAGCCTTCTTATCTAGCTTACTCATGTTTTCCTTTGGAACATGAACATAGGCCTCCCAACCAAATACCTTGAGATGTGTGAGAGAATGTTTCTTACCAGTCCATATGATCCATATTATTTTGAGAATGACATGAAGAAAAAAATATAACAGATATATAACAAGGAAATACATAGATATATTGCAAGAAAAATAGAAATATATTGAAACCCGACTTCTATTAATGAATAAGATAGAAAAACAATGGAGAACACAAAATGACATAATGGAGCAACTTATCTCTAAAAAGAAAGAGATGTTGGATACGTTTAATTCACAACAAGATTTACATCACACTCCATTTCATGCTTAAAGGGCCTCTTTCACCTCAATTATATATGAGAGAGTGAGAGGAGAACAATTCCCATGATGCATGTGGGATAAATTAATCTAAGTTTATAAAATTCCATAGGCATGTAAAACAATAGGACTTCCCGAGAAGTCACCCATCCCAGTACTACTCTAGCCTAAACGCACTTAACTGCAGAGTTCTAATGGGATCCGATGCATTAACACTATGTTGTAGGCATGTACATAAGACCACTAGGAAATCATTACATGATGTCTATAATTAACAAATGAATATGGTATTACATTCCATTCCCCATCAAAAGGGTGAATATCATGGTTTATAAAAACCATAGGCTCGAAATATTGATTCAGTGAAAAAGGTGGTTGGCCACCGAGATCCACTTGGATCATTCCTCCCCCCTTAGGAAGCAATGGTCCCCACTGCATCAAGTTCCCTCAGGAGATGGGGAAACTTCTATTGAATCTAAACCTTGGTGAGTCACTTTCCTTGTTGAAGTAGATTTCCTACTTTTACTTTTCATGTGGAAGGATATCATGAACCTGTTGGAGGTGTTGGATCTGTTCAACAGATCTGGTTGCACAATTTTCCTTGGTCCAAGTGTGGGAGGACTCTATCGGTGAAGATGCAGCAAGAAGAGCTATATAAATGGGGGATAATGGTTGGAATACCAAGCACACCTGGAACGGGCCATAGCCAATAGAGCTATGTTGAACATGTGGAATACTCTCATTCTCTTCATGCTCCTCTACAATCTCGTCGATCTACTTCGGCTAGATAGAAACATCTTGGGTTGAGGTTGTAGTGGTCGCAATGATATCCTATTCATCTTCTTATTGGACCATGAAGAGGGAAAAAAATTTGGTATGAGAGATTACTTTATGGCATTGTTTTTCCGAGATCAATGAAGTGGAAGTAGTCAGAGCTACCTTTGGTACCCTATAGAGTTGACCTCCTAGACTAACAATGACATTGCAAAGCCGAGACTCATAGATAGCATGATGTTTCTGCTTATAAGGTTGTCCTAAAAGAACATCACATAATTCAAGTGGGGGGAAATCATACACCACCTCATCCTTGAAGGGATTGATGCCATAGGACATGTGGCCCTATTGGCTGACATTGATGTCTTGTCCCTGGCTCAACCATATGATGGTGTATGGTTAGGGGTGGGATATCCTTGGTAGCTTCAATCTCTTGACAACCTCGGCTAAGAACATGTTCTTCTGACTCCTGTTAACAACAATGAAATGTAGTAGGGTCTCCTTTACCCACATCTGTGAATGAAAGAGGCACTCCCCCTCCTCAGTATCCTCTGGTTCTTCTGGTTGGATTTGTGTGGTTGCGACAGTAACAATGGGTTATGCATCAATGATCTATATCCTTTTATTATTTTCTGAATCAAAGTTTGATTTGGGGATTATATATGTTTTTGTGAGCTCGACTAACAATGAATGTTTGGAGAGACATTCATCGGTGTTATGCCAATGGATTTTGTGGAAGTCACACCACTTTCCAGTGTCCTTCTTCATCTTCCTGTTACCCTTTTTTTCTATGGCTTGGATTGGTTTTCTTGAGGTTGGTTGTTCTGTGAGTTAGGTTCGTCTTTACCATACTTCGGTTGTTTAGGATTTGCAGACCCAGACTCCTGCTTACTCTGTTTCTTTAATTTCTACTCAATTTTGATTGCATATCGATAAGCATCTCCCAATGAAGAGATTTACAAGAAATCCATCTCTTCTTAGATGTACCTATGCAGACCACTGCAATACCTCAAATCCATGTGCCTCTCGGAGTCTTTGATACCCAAATTTGAGCCCAAGGTATGAAATATGTTAGTGTACTTCGACTCTATCTGATCTCTTTTCTGACGCAGTTTCATCCATCTCATGTACTGGTCATAATAGTTTCCGATAGGGTAGAAATCATCCTTTAGGTCATATAAAAATGCTACCCAAGTTTGTTCTCTCTTGAATGGTGTAGATCCATTCACAGTGTATCTCTCCCAGTAACATTCCCACCAAGATCTGACATGGGGAAGGGATTTAAGGAGCGCAAAGGTGATATTTTCATTGTCAAATTTTTTTTGGACGGAGTAATAACCTTCTAGTAGATTCAACCATTTTTCTAGATCATTTGCATCTATCTGGCCTTCAAATAAGGGGAAATCAAAATTGACTTGTACCTTGAAGGGTTTCACACCTCCAAAATTCTTGCTTGTCAAATATTCCTCATCCTCTACCATCGGTAATCTTCGAAGGATTTGAGTGAAGTTTTCCATCGGTAGTCTTCGAAGGATTTGAGTGAAGTTTTATATCATCTCGTTCCTTTGTCACATGAGGGCTTCCTCGAGCAACATCTTGAAAGGATATCCTACTCTGTCATCTCTCCTTTCTTCCGTCATGGTAGGTCGTTTGGGCTAGCGAGAGAGGTTGTCCTTCTTGATATTATGGTAGCTGTGGGAGGTATTCACCTCCACGTGTAAACCTGACGAGAATAGAATATTCCGGGAAGCAAGAATAAACCCTAATTAGTTGGCTAATAACCCTAGAAGACAAGTCGACTCAAGAGGATAATTTGTATTAGGTTATTAGCCTCCAGGGGAAGAAGTCAGCTAAATGAAATATTATATACTAAGTAAATAGGCACCCGGAATGAGAAGTTGGCCCAGGCAGTTTGCCAATTTTAGTATAAATACAGCAGGCCAATCTTCATTTTGGCAGGCATTCTCAAAACTGCAGAAGCAACACTTGTGTGCACTATAGTTGGCCAGTTTATGCGCAAGTTTGGAGGAGAGTTGTCGTTGCAGCTGCTGCAGCTAGCAGATTTCGGTCTTGGCTTGGACTCTCTCTTGCTTATGGTTTGGACTCTCTGATCATCTCTTGTTACTCATATTTGGTGTGTTATCCTTGGAGAGAGGTGCGCTATCTTTTTTGGCTATCTAACCTAGGGTTTTCTTCCGGAATGATTCTCTGTCAAGGTTAAGGTGCTCGGGGGTGGCTTCAGCCTATGATTGGGTGACAATAGTGATATTGTCTATGGTTAAATGATAACATCCATTATATTCTAACAAGTTATAGGCCCAAACCTCCTTCATTCAGTCTAACCACTAGAAGGGAGCATAGCCATAAGGATACTAATCTTGTTGAAGAACTGTCGCTAGGGTTTCTAGTAGGAGAAATTACTAAATCATTGTCACTAGGGTTACTAGCAGGTGCAGTTGCAGAAACCCTAATCCTCTCGTTGAGGCACCTTAAGTGAAGGGATTGACCTAATTTCTGGATAGACTAGTGTGCCCTAGCCTAGCGCATCTCCTAGTACTCTCAGCAAGCTAAGACGTCAAGGTTGAGTTTTTGGTCAAATATAGGGTTGACCAAGTCAAGGTAACCATGACTCACTCTATGAAGTTAGAAAACAAGTGAGATGGGGCTTCTAACTTTAGAGCGTGGAAGACAAGGATTGACGTCATCCTTCCCAAGAATAAAGTGATGGATATTGTGAAAGGAAAGATCATGGAACGAGAGTTTGAAGAAGGAAAATAGAAGGAACCGTAGAATATTGCAGTTATGGAGAAGTTCAGAGACAGTGACATCAATTCCATGAGTATCATAGTGGAATCTATAAAATACCAATTGATACCCTACATCTCCCATCTTGACTCATCTAAGAAGATGTATGATTACCTACCAAACCTCTTTTCAGTCAGAAACATTGGACAAGTAATGAGTCTGAAGAATGAGCTCAGTGACATGAAGATGAATGATGATGACAGCATAACATCACACTTTGTGAGAATCTATCAGTTAAGAGATCAACTACAAGCTATTGAAGAGATCATTTCAGAAAATGAATTGGTAAACATAGTAATCAATGGTCTTCTCAAGACATGGGATGCATTTTCCACAAGCATGAACACAAGGAAGGATTATACTACATTTGAAGAACTTTGGACTTGTTGTGCACAAGAAGAATCAAGAATCAATGCAAAAGAGAAACCCCAAAATAAGTACGATGATCAAGCTTCACAGCAAGGTTCAAGGATTTCAGGAATAAAAAGAAGTTTGGCTCCAGGAAGAAACCAAATCAAGAGAAAGATATGTCAAGAATGCAATGCTTCAATTGTCGAAAGTATGGTCACTACAAGAATCATTGTCTTGAGTTAAAGAAAGGGAAGGAAACACATGAAGCATCAGTTTCTGAAGAAAGGGAACCCTCAAAGAAGTCCAAGCAAGACAAAACATACTTCTTCTTCTAAGACAAGGTAACAATACTCTTCATAGTTCTTGTACATACCATGTTTTTCGTACATATCTTGCATATCTATTTCTTATAAGATAAGATGTTCAATGAGAAACTACACCTATGGAAGATCAACAAAATAAGGACTTGCTATCACAATGACTACAAGTCAAGAAATACACATGAAAGGATGAAGTACATCAACAACCCCTGGTAACAACTCATGTGGAAGCTATTATATAAGTAACAACTGTAAGATAAGCCGAAATTAGAATCAATCTTGAAGAAACCTAGAAGAAGTACAGACAAAAAGAAATCAACAATCAAGAGGAAATTGGAAAAAGATTTGTGACACTTTGCAGAAGGCAATAAGGATGCAGATGGAAGCGTGGAATCTCTTAGATGGATGGAGTCAATTATATATTTCCAAAAGAAGAGAATGCAGTCATGCATGAAGCAAGGATTGGGAGGGAGATAATCCTAAATAATATGATCCATTGAAGATGATGAAGTATCTATCCATGATAGAAACCATGAAAAGCAACACGTGTTCAGTTTGACTTTAGAAGTAGTCTTCTTCGAAAAGAAGCCTTAAAGTATCCCTGGTTGTCCATCCACATCCATGATCCTATGATGAAAGAAAGAAGTTGGAATCTTTAGGAAATGAAATCTATGGAAAACTCCATGAACCTAAGAGCTAAAGAAAAACATGAGGAAAAACATGAAGATTCCAAGAGAGAAGGAAAATCTATAACAACTAGTCATTGTATCAAGAATCACAAGACTACCAGCCTGATATGAACTCACTAAAATAAATCAAGCAGAAGAACTGAAAGTTGTGATGAAGAACACTGTGTGGAAGACTTATGAATGAAATCATTGTGAGATCCAGAACTAGAGGTTCTCCCGGATTGAGGGAGAATACTATGATGATTGCTTGTTCCAGTAAACCAGATATACTTCTACATGAGCCATTATATCATCCGCAATATCCATGGGTTGGAATTGACATCAAATGAATGCAAAAATTGTTCTCCAGAATAATTGAACAAAGAGCGTATGTAGAGAAACCTCAAGGCTTTGAGGTATACTAGAAAGAGACCCTTGTATGCAGATGGAAAAAGATTTTGTATGGACTCAAACAACTTGGTGCAAAGCTTCTCATGCACAACAGAAGCGTGGTGAAAATTTTCTATGATAAAAGTCAGTGTTAGGCGGAAATATTGTCGTTTAATTTTGTTGTAGTATTTTCCCAACCATTTAATTTGCCAATCCGAGGTTCATAGGCTTACGAAGCACACGCACTATATATGCAGGACTGAAGTAGAAGTAATCTAATCTAAATTGCTGAAATGAAACTAATCTAGGAAAGCAGGAAACATTAATCTAGGAAAGCAGGAAATTGCATAAAG